>CM042232.1:1566448-1663948 GCA_023566465.1 Cottus gobio
AATGTGAGAAAACATTTCAATCAGCCGCTCCGCCTTTGTTATGCCGCCATGAATCAGCTGTTTAAGAGAGAGAGAGAGGGATGGGGGGGAGGGAGGGAGGGAGGGAGGGAGAGAGAGAGGGAGAGAGAGAGGGAGAGAGGTGCGTTCCAGGCCCAATGAAATTGGGGTTTTTAAAGTTGTTTTCTTCTTCTTCTCCTTTTATTCCGGTCTGATTGAATCTGAGTGACAACATTTCTGTGATATGATGGAAATATCTCAGCGTTTTACTGTAAGAGCTCGACAAAAGGAAAATCACATCTGAGAGAGAGTCATGATCGAGCTTCAAGTGGTCGGTCTCAACTACTTCCTGTTCGCTCTCAGCTGCGAGCCCATTGGTTGTTATCGGTCACTGCAGAAACAGGGCTTCTGTTTGGGGGACTATTTTCTGTGGCGGATTAATCCACGCTGCGGTGCTGCGGTGTGGGCATGTGGGAGTCAGGATAAAGTAATGGAGCTCTTTGGTCCAGAGGAGGAAGAAGAGGAGGAGGAAGAGGAGGAGTCACACACCATCCTTGATAGTGACGCATTTACAGAAAACATAGAATAGCTTTCCTCTAATAGTGGATCGAAACCGACCCGAGCCGGTCCCGAGAGGTCAGGGGGGCTGTGCTGTGGGGGGGCGGTGCCGTGGGGGGGTGGTGCGTGGGGGGCGACAGTCTCGCAGAGTCCCGCTTGAGACCCAACGAGGGGCTCATCTCCACAAGCCCGTGTTGGAGGCCTATCAGCTGTTACAGACGTCCACAGCTGTCCATAGCATCGCCTGGCCGGCAGTCATTGTCCCCAGGAAGGAGCCTCTCCCCCCCCCCCCCCCCCCCACACACACACACCACCACCCTCCCCCTGAGACCGCCAACCCCAATCCTTCGATATCTAAAGTCCCCGTGAATAGCAGCGCTCTGGGAGGCGGGATCAAGGCCTGAACCGAGGAGGAAGTGTGTCACGAGTATTCCCAGTCCTCTCCTCCGCATCCCTCGCCTGTATCAGTGTGTGTGGGGGGAGGGGAGGGAGGGGGGGAGGCACTTCTAGTACAGTCGTAGAAAAGAGATCAGCGTGAGGAGGAGGAGGAGGAAGAGGAGGAGGCCGCTGAAACCAGAGAGCTCGGGCGATTCCTTTCAGGATCCACCGACATAAAAGGATGGAGGTGACCCAAACCGTTTAGAAGGATACCGAAGCCGTGTACAGTTAGTGGGGGGGGGGAGATTCAAAACAGCCCGACCAAAGAAGCCACAAAAAGGAAATCAATAGACGCAACAATAACAATAGACATCAGCGCAGCGGAATGCCGTGATAGAAAATCCAATTACAAATCAAAGGAAAATTTTAGAAAACTGGGAGATCTGGAGATAAGTCGGATGCAAAGAGAGAGAGAGAGAGAGAGAGGGAGAGAGAGGGAGAGGGAGAGAGAGAGGGAGAGAGAGAGAGAGAGAGAGAGAGAGAGAGAGAGAGAGAGACATCCCTCTTTAGACTGAGTAACTCAGCTTCCCACCCAAAAGCCTCGTCTTAGATAACAGAGTTACATTTACGAGCTGTGCCATATGCCCACCCAGCGCCTGGTAAATAGGAAATCCATGCGATGCCATGTTTTTATGGCTGTGAGGACAGCCACTAACCCCCCCCCCCCCCCCCCCCCCCCCCTACCCCCCCACCACCACCACCCCCCCCGCTCCGGCGTGTGCCATAAATATATTTATACTTAAACACGAGGCCTTTGGCGTCCGTAAGAGCAAAAGGGAAACGTAACTCATAACTCCCTCAACGTCGGCGCCATAACTCAGGAGGCGGTGACATCATCCTGCGGAGGGCCGGCGCCCCGCGGGGCGGAGGCCCTTCAGGAGACACTTTCTTCTTCTTCTGCTTTCTGTTTTTCCCCGGCTGTAATCAGAAGCCCACAGTCCTCCCGCCGCCCCGCGGGGGGCCTCTCCTCCCGCTAATGGAAACAAACATTTAGCCGGGATTCAGACGCGCAGCGCCGCCGAGCACAAAGAGCATCAAAGGGAAAGCGCAGCACCTCGGCCGTGCTGGTGCGCGGCGGGCTAATCTTTTATGTAATAAACTCCTGTCGTCCTGTGATATCACGCCGTGCCATGTTCGCACATAATAAGCGGCGGCCCAACTTAATACGTCACCGCAATCTATCCCCCCTCCGGTACCCGGGGCTGTCATCTCGAGGGGGGGGGGCATCCCACGAAGGATGGGTGAGGTGGGAGGAAAAGGATGCTGGTGGAGGGGGGGAGGGGGGAGGGGGGGCACAGTGTGATTCAGAGGGTTGTTTCCCCTCACAGCGCTGCAGGGCGAGGCTGATACATTAAAGGAGGTCGGAAACAAAAAGAGACGCTTCATGGAAGCAGCACACGGGAAGTATGGACTCACACACACACACACACACACACACACACACACACACACACACACACACACACACACACACTCTCTCTCAAGAGGCTTACTGGCCATTCAGAGGACTTGGATGTAACATGATGTAAAAGGTAAACACACATAAACTAAGAGAAGCAAAGATGTAAAATATAGTCGTCATCAAATATAAATATATATATAAATATATATATATATATATATTTATATATTAAAAACATGAAATTGGAGGCACTTAAAAGAAAACATATTTTTTTATCTCTGATCTGAAACACAGATCCAGTTTGAAAAGCCTAATCTGTGAGAGGAAGAGGAGGGTGGAGGCCTTGGCTCCTCTTCGCTGTGTTTTGGTGGCACCTGGTGGTCCACATGCCTCCCCCCTCACCCCCCCATCCCATCCCATCCGCGGCTGGCCGGCGGGGTGTGCCCGCTTTGGACAGATGGGTGGGAGGGGGCGAGGGCCATTACCATGATGGTGGGGGAGAAAGGGGGAGGAGGAGGGGGAGGGGGAGGAGGAGGGGGAGGAAGGCTCCAAATGAGAATGTTTCCATCCTCGTCGTTATTTCCCCTCGATCAGGAACACACACTGTTTACTGCAACACATGCAGCTGGTCCTACCCCCCCTGAATTAAAGCGTGTGAATAACTCAGCCGACACACACACACACACACACACACACACACACACACACACACACTCTTAAGAGTCACCTTGTTGTTGATTTTTTTTCACCTCCCTTCAGAAAATTGCAGTCTTCAGGTTTCACAAAACAAGAGGATCAGTGACAGAATCAATTTCCAAAGGAGGACGAAAACAACACACACACACAAAAGGAAAATCAATGTTAATTTGCAGAGATATATAATTATTCAAAGTGTTGTCACTCGGCGGTGATGGCCATTAGAAGAATGAAGGAGAGACAGAGAAGTTTCAAAATAAATCCCTCATTTAATAATTTAATAATCCAGAAACATATTTCATGTCATGGAACTAAAAAGCATAAGATATATATATATATATATATATTATGCGTTTTAGTTTAAATATATTTATATATATTAACATTGAATCAGCAGCAGGAATCGAGGAGCGTTCATAACGAAGGCCTCGCTGATCCAACTTACACATTTTAAGGGTTCACATTGAAATATATTGTTTTTAATTCTTTCTTTTTAATCATTAAGTCATTTTATTTTTGTTATGATAAAGTCAAGAAGAAGAAGAAGAAGAAGAAGAAGAAGAAGAAGAAGAAGAAGAAGAAGAAGAAGAAGAAGAAGAAGTTATCTTCAGACTGAGGTGGAGCACAACAAACCCAAACAGTGAGTCATGAGCGGCTCGTGGCCACGCGCGCGCCAAGTCTCCCGTTATTACGCGCAGAATACCGGAGGAGGAAGAGGAGAGGAAGAACAGAGGATGGTCGCGAGGATCAAATTAAAGAAGCGACCCCCCCTCCCCCCTTGCCTTCCCCCTCCCACAAAAGCAGGGTGAGGGTCAAGGGTGAAAGTGCGCGCGGGCAGCACAAAGCGAGCGCGACGCTATCACGTGCCGCCGAGGAGAAGCGCGCGGAGGAATGGAGGGACGGCAGAGAGGAGAGAGAGAGAGAGAGAGAGAGAGAGAGAGAGAGAGAGAGAGAGAGAGAGAGAGAGAGAGAGAGAGAGCGACGCACGGAGCCGCGCGGTCTTACCTCGGGCAGGTAGAGGAAGGCGGGGGGGCACTGGAGCGCGTGCGGCAGCATCCCGGAGCCGGAGAGCAGCAGGCAGCCCGAGTTGGCCATGGAGCTCAGCGCGGGGGGACGGGGCGCTCTGCGCATCGAGCGGGGCTTCCGCGGGACTCTCTCTCTCTCTCTCTTTCTCTCTCTCCGGTTCACCTTCTCTTCTTCCTCCTCTTCGCCTTTTAAATCTCCCCTTTGCTGTCTTTTGTGTCTCTAGTGAAGAAGATGCGGGAGGCGAGCGGCGCGCGGACAATGTGCATGTTCCACCTTTATCACTATTGCTCTCTCTCTCTCTCTCTCTCTCTCTCTCTGTGTGTGTGTCGGTCTCTCTACAGGGCTCTCCCCCTCTCTCTCGCTCTCCCCCTCTCTCTCTCTCTGACGCGACTCTGTTTACTTTGAGCGCGATAAAAGCCAACATAAGCATTCAGACACAGAAGGGGAGGGTCTGTGCAAGCCGAGGAGGAGGAGGAGGAAGAGGAGGAGGAGGGGCCGTGGAGCCGACAGGGGGTGGGGAGGTTGGGGTGGGGTTATAAGTGGTGCTGGTGTAGAGGGAGGGGTTACTGATGAAGTCCCGATGGATCCCGACATCAAACGGCCGCAGAACAACAACAGGGACGTGGGTGACATGAGAGCAGCTGATCCGCTGCGTGCTGCCTTTTAATTGCGCCCCCCACGCCGCAAACACACATAAACACGCCCCCTCCCGGCGGAGGCCCCACCTCCTCTCCTGTGTGCGTGCTCAAGGACACACACTGTACAGCATGTGTAGCAGAGAGAGGCGTTAAAACAAAAGCAGGCTGGTGACACGGCATCCCCCCTCTCTGCCTGCTCCACCATGCAGCCGTGCACGTGCAGCCGTGCGCACGCTAAACTGTACACGCAGAGACAACGCAGGGCTTCCGGTTCGGAGCATCTTTTTTCTTCCTTCTTCCATTAATTCTGTTTGATGCCGCTTTGGAAGAAGCGGACAAAGAGAATGCAGAAGACGGGTTTGTTACATCACAGGCGCCCGGCGCCCATTACCTGAAAGATGGAGGGAACAGGGAACTCTGTCTCTAATCTCGTCCAACACAAGCGGCTTCAGAACCTTGATGTCTGATTGGTGGACCTGGGCCGAGGTGTGGCTCCTCTTGATCGCATGATTCCTCTTAACGCAATCAAGTCAAGTCCATTTACATCCATGAAGCCCAAAGTCACAGATTTGCCTTTTAAGGGCTTCGCAATCTCTCCGTAATACGGCGTTCCGTATCTGTGGATCCTCCGGCGATGCTATCACACGCCACCACGGAGCACCCGAGGATCCACAGCGTCTCAAGTCCAGAGATCCAAGCCGGTTTTTACAAGATGATTTCTATCTTTTTGGGTGGATTATTTTTCACATTATGCTCCAGCGATTCAAGAAGGTCTGGTGTTGTTCTCGTTTCCCCGGTTGGAGAAACAACTGAGACAATCGGAGCTCTTTAGGCAGGATTAGGAAGAGGGATGTTATCTTCCTGTGCCAGAGCCAGAAGAATGGCAACGGAGAAAACGGTCTTAAAAAACAGGCGACAAGCGTGGATTAGATTGTGCAGAGGGTTGTTGGAACCAACTGAATGCTGGAGGGTGCTGGGATGTGTGTTGTTCCCTACAGTGTATGCAGTGTGAGGTTAACGTCTACAGGAGGGTTAGGGTCCAGAGGCTGGGAACCAATCAGCAGGCCGGAAGCAGGTCGGCACCGCACGCTGTTGGGGTAACGCAACGTGCATCTTCAACACGGTCGCAAAAGAACGCTTCTGCAAAAAGCCAAGGACACGTCAACGTATCGCAACAACGTATCGCAGCAACAACGTATCGCAACAACGTATCGCAACAACGTATCGCAACAACGTATCGCAACAACGTATAGCAACAACGTATCGCAACAATGTATCGCAACAACGTATAGCAACAACATATAGCAACAACGTATAGCAACAACGTATATCAACAACGTATTGCAACAACGTAACGCAACAACGTAACGCAACAACGTAACGCAACAACGTAACGCAACAACGTAACGCAACAACGTATCGCAACAACGTATCGCAACAACGTATAGCAACAACGTATAGCAACAATGTATCGCAACAACGTATAGCAACAATGTATCGCAACAACGTAACGCAACAACGCAACGCAACAACGTAACGCAACAACGTAACGCAACAACGTAACGCAACAACGTAACGCAACAACGTAACGCAACAACGTATCGCAACAACGTAACGCAACAACGTATCGCAACAACGTATCGCAACAACGTATCGCAACAACGTAACGCAACAACGTAACGCAACAACGTATAGCAACAACGTATCGCAACAACGTATCGCAACAACGTATCGCAACAACATAACGCAACAACGTAACGTGAACAACGTAACAATGTCTGTCTCTCTCTCTCTCTCTCTCTCCCTCCCAGTTAATAACTCCAGTGATCCAGATCCCTCCTTCAAAGCGAGCTGCTCGGTGCGTTTCTTTCTGTCGTGTGGAATCAAAGCCTCACCGCATGGCGCCGTATCCTCGGTTACCTCCCCGCGCGGCGGCTCTGCCAATTAAAGGAAGACCAACAACCACTGAGCGGCTCAGAGTTGATCATGAGGAAGAGGAAGAAAAGTGATCTTAAGTCATTATCCTCCTCATCATCTTCTGTCGCCCTTTTGTCTTCCTGCGTTTCGACCTCGAGGCGCAATCACCACGTCGGCGTGTCAGCCGCACAATAATCAGCGTAATCATTATTACCACAATCACCATCATCACCATCATCACCGGCACTGTCAACTGTCACGTCTGTCTCCTGAGCCCGTGACTGAACAGGGTTTACCCTCCGAGGATTTACACCGAGTCTGCATGTTTGTGGATTTGTGTGCAGGTGTCCCCCCCCCCACCCCCCACCCCACCACCACCACCACCACCACCACTATGAGATTCAGCTGATTTGAGGCATCAGAGGATTTTCTTTTTTTCTTAAACCCGATGTTTTTAATCTCACAGAAAACATCCACCAACACCCGTCTTTGTGTGCAGGAGACAGCGTGACAGCAGATATGGAGTGCTTCGTCTCTGGTATTTAAATGCGCTCCTCCAGAAGAAGAAAAGCTTTTCTTGGTTGAAAGCAGCCGCTGCAGCAGTAAAAAGCCATCACATGCACCGGGAGCTCCGTCAGCAACAATCAGAGAGCGGAGACTAATGGGCCGGCCGATCGCGGCGCTCCGGTTCTCCTGTTGGTCGCGTGACCGCTGATCAATACGGCCCACTCGCACTAATCTTCATAAGAGATGACTGTTTATTTCCCTTAACTCCCATCACTCTGACAGCGAGGAAGAAGCAGCAGATCCTCCACTTAAGTACGAGCACGGCAAAAAGAGTCCATTAAGGGGAGCTGCATCCTGAATATGAAGGTTATTATGTTTTATGAAATGATAATACAACACATGTGGATGTGAAGTGTTGCTTTTGGGCCACCAGCACCAAAACATGATTGACAGCTGAATGTTTTCATTGTTTTATCATTTATTTGTCATCTTTCTATCATTGCTAAAAACATGTAAAGGGCCAGTGCAGCATTTAGGGGCTCTACTGGCAGAAATGGAATATTATATTAAAGATTATGTTTCCTTCAGAATGAGCCGTTCATGTCGACACGGATGTTTCTACGGTGGCCCAGAAGGGACAAACCAGAGGTTTCTCTTGGTTGTAATCTGCAAACTGACATTTTACTTAAAAAGTCACATTTGTTTTGTAGTAAAATTCAGAATGTACCACTTTTAAAATGTACTTATTTCCCAAAAGAGTAGAAATTGAAAAAAAAGGAGTGTAAAATTACAGAAATCCGTTTATGAAATGAAAATATTAGAGTGTAAAGTACCTCCAGGTCGCAGCGATGGCCCTGATTCAATAATAATAATACTAATAATTATAACTGCACCGGTCAGATAAATGTTTCTGTTAATGAAGTAAAAAGTACAGAACTTCTGAAATGCTACGGAATAAAAGCAGGAAGTAACGAGAAATACTAAAGTACGTCAGACCCTCGGATCCTCAGACCCTCAGACCCTCAGACTCTCAGACCCTCAGACCCTCGGACCCTCAGACCCAGCCGGACCTCCAGAGTGACCAACACGCATCACACGAGGTCATCTGCACACGGGTCAAGTTGACGTGGATCTCGTGACATATTCTCCATCGGTGGAGGATAATTAGTCCATCTGAGCCGCTGATGTGATCAGTGGAGTTGTGGAGGAGATTGGTGGAGCTGCTGCCCCCCCTCCCTCCTCCTCCCCCCCTGGACACACAACCAAGACCTCTGGAGATGCACTCTGAAGGAAACAAAGCGGCGGCGTGTCGGGGCTGGTGGGTTTTGTTGAGAAGCGTTAGGCCTTCAGAGGGGCACCCTTGAAGTGCCCCTCTGACAGGCGTCCTCATTATCTGGCATCTCCAGAGGGCCGAGCCGGCCCCGCTGCAGGAGAGGGGGCGTGAGGACGCCGCCGTCAGCCGGCCCCACGGGTACTCCGGAGGGGAGGGTTGTGCTCTCGCTAAAGGTCCGCTGATTATATCTCAGGCCCGGAGCTTCAGGGATCCCCACTAATTAAAGGTTGTGTCATATCTGTTAGAGATAACAAACCTACGGAGCTCATCTTCTTTTCCTTTCTTTAGAGCAGGGAGTCCATCTTGCAGACTCCCCCCCCCCCCCCCCCCCCCCCCCCCAACCCCCCCAACCCCCCCATCCTCGTGCAGGCTGCATTCAAGGCTGACCAGCTTTTCGGCACCCGGAGGACGGGGTTCCTGTTTAACCTGCCCTCACCCGCCTCAGCGTGGAGGCATCGGGGATCCTTTGTCTGGAGGCATAATTAAAGCTCTCGTTCATTATTTCTTCACTTTGAGCGCAGATCTGAGTAATTAGGAGGCAGTGCCACAGGGGGGGGGGGGCATGAACAACACCACACATGCCTGCACTCCTTTAAGGAAGTCTACACACACACACACACACACACACACACACACACACACACACACACAGGGGAGAGAACACACTTGTTCACCAAATGAGCCGCATTCATCTCCCACCCATCTTTGGATGCCGATATCCGGCAGCGGGTGAAGTATGCGTTCTCTCCCCTCAGAGCTGTCATGTGCTAATGCATTGATTAAAAATTGTTTGATTAAACGGACAGTTAAGGGACGGCAGGAGCGATCTGTGATCCGTGGCCGGATTGGACGCCGGCGTTCGCAGCGTTCCGGCAGCCGAGGCGCTCCGGCTCCTCTAATGGATTTCCAAACAGAGCTGGGCTTTTATACGGCGTCATTCATCCTCATATGTTTTCGCCCTGCCACGTCTCACAATCACCGCTTCTTTATGGCAAACTAATGCACCGGGTGCTAAGATCAGCAGGTTGGCCGCGGCCATCGCTCACGGAGCCGCGGCCCAGATATTAGGACGCTTTGTGAAAGCACCGGAGGAGGCAGAGCAGGACGCGACCGACTCTGCCTCCCACACCGTCATACATCACCCCTCCACGCCACACACACACACACACACACACACACACACACACACACACACACACATGCCGAGCCACCGCTCCTGCTACTTGGACGAGGAGGGAGAGGGAGGGGGGAGGAGGGGGAGGTTGATGGAGCTTTATGGCTGCGGACAGTCGACGTCAATACATCGAGCGCTTTACCACCCTCTTATCCAAAGGTCTGGTGTGCTTGCGGCAACAAAGCGCAGAGGCCAGGATGTGTGTGTGTGTGTGTGTGTGTGTGTGTGTGTGTGTGTGTGTGTGTGTGTGTGGGCATGGTGGGAGACAAGCGAGCGGGGGCGATGGCTCGCGCCCCGTTCGCCCTCCGGGCCGTGATGTGATGGAGAGCGAGCTGCCGGGGCGGAGGGACGACGGCCGAGCGTGGAAATCACATCCGATCAGCGAGGAGGAAGTCAGCGGCGGGTGACGGCGACGCATCAGCAGGCGGCCATTTTGTCTTGCGGCAGCGGCGGCTAACGAGCTAAACAGCAGACGGGGAGCGAATGGAAGAGACACGCTTGTGTGCATTCAAAATGAACCAGTGTGTGTCTTCCACCCCCCAAACCTCCGTTACCCCCCAAAAACTAACCAATACAGCAGCTGATGGGAAGCTGAACTGGGAATGCTGTGACTGGACATTCAGTCATTTACTGGCTTCCAGTTGCATTACTTTACCAGTAAGGTGTTGTTACGTGTTCACGGTAAATCCCTGTGAAATGACAGGTTTACAGTGACTTCCCGGTGATGCAGCGGTACGCTGTAGATAATAACGGTAATTAACTGTAATTTTACAGTACATGTCTACCAGATTACTGTGATCTAGCAGTATGGCTGCTAACAGCACGTCTCTATTCTGACAAGTCCTCATGAGAAGAAGAAGAAGAAGAAGAAGAAGAAGAAGAAGAAGAAGAAGAAGAAGAAGAAGAAGAAGGGATGCTCTGTGCTTTGTGTTGATTGTATATCAGGTTAGAGTTTGGCAATTATTTATACGATAAACCGTGAAATTAGGGTTATATTTCTTGGGGCGTTTAGTTCTCCCTGCAACATCCTTGGTAATTAATTTACTCAATTAGCCGAAGAAATTACATTATCTGGTGATTTAATCAATGAACTAATTATCAAAATGTAGTATTTGTATGATAGAAGTTCATATTTCATCATTCTGCTGGGTGCACATTCCTTCAGCCTCTGTTGTCTTAAACCGGATCCTTCCAGGTTTAAATCTACACTGAAGTCCGAACATGAGCTCAACATGAGCTCTGAATCCAGCTTGACTTTTGGTTTATTTTGTAAAACCCAGAAGAGCGAGAACGCACACAGCCGGCTGTAATCACGCTAAGTTACCGATCAATAAGTCAGGCCAGCGTCCTCCAATCCAATCGTCCGGGTCCAGAGAGCCGCTGCCTCCCGCCTCTGATTGAATTCACCTGTTGTCCCGAGGCCCGGAAGCAGCCGGCGCCTCCACATCCAGAGCGGTCGGCGAGGCCCGGCATCGATCGGGACTCGTGAGGACCCGAGTGTGAAGACGCCGGACAGGACGCGCCGCTCGCCCGGCACATTACGCACATCAGGCGTTCCTCACGGCCCACGAAATGTCCCTCAATTTAAATCCATCCGAAGCAATCATTCTCAAAAATCCACCAGACTCGTGCATTTCAGATTTCATTGACGTTCCGTTAAAAAATATAAAAGCAGCCGTAACCATAATGGCTGCAGCCCCAAAGCGTAGTCAATTACAGAGATTGGTGCGGTGACATAAAGTGTATTCCATTTGGGAGCAGATTGGTCATACCGGTAATGTTCCCTTCCTGCAGGCGCACCTTTGACCATTACTCTAGAAACCGGCAGTCGGGGAACCGAGAGACCTATTTCCACACGAGTGTGAATGCTGGCGCGTCTCCCAGAGGGGTCGGGGGTTCACCCGCCGCCACCGCGCTCACATCGAGCGGCCAGTGAGGAATGGTGCGTCGATACAGGCCGACGCCCGGGGGCACCGGGGCCGCCGGGGCCGCCGGCAGATCACATCAGAGCGGAGCGCCGGGAGCTGAGGACGCACCGGAGAGGCTGTCAGGAAGCATGTAAATCAGGGTTCATACACATGGTGACCAATGGAGTTACAGGACTTTTCCTAGATTTTTCCAAGATTTTTAACCAAATGTCCATGACCAAACATTCAGTGAAATAAGATAAGATAAGATAAAATAAGATAATCCTTTATTAGTCCCGCAGTGGGGAAATTACAGGATTACAGCAGCATTGCTCAGTACGTAAAGATAAAAGAAATCAAGTAATATAAATAAACAGTAATAAACAGTAATAAACATAATAAAATAAACAGTAAAGAAATTGAATGTACAGTAGAATATTGAATATACAAATTACAAAATATTACAAAATATTGCACCAGAATGGATATCAATATATCTGGGTGTGTCCATGAAAAAGTGATACAATGTAGTATTTAAACTAACAATGAGGATTCCAAAGCATACAGTATTCCTTAAAGGACACACATGAATGAGAGACAATAGTTTGATTAAAAGAATAAACATTTATAGATATACTCAGCGTATGCCTGCTTATATTTTGAGTCTTTCTTTTAAAAGCATATTCATTATTTCAAACTCAGCGTAAATGAACCACATGAACACATGAATATAACACATTTACATGACTTTTAATAAACTTTGGGGATTTTAGTTTTTTTAAGGACTTTTCCAGGCCTGGAAATAACCATTTTAAAATTCCATGACTTTTCTTTTTGTGTGTGTGTGTGTGTGTGTGTGTGTGTGTGTGTTGCTCGTGTTAAATGTCATACCTCAAATAAATGAATGATGTCTTTGTGGACGACTTATTGTTGATGTCTCTCCACCTTAAGACCACCCTTCCCATTAATCCCATTACTTCCTGTCACCAGAGGTATGAAACCATTCTCCTTCCTTCATATCGCTGGTTTGTTGGTACATTTATTTAATCTTTGCCAAACATCGTTTGCTTCCAGCTTCATGCATTTTGGGGGTGTGGCCTGTTGGTCGGACAAAACAAGCAATTTGAAGGCTCCGGTGACCATAATTGGCATTTTTCCTGGTTTTAGAATTGATTTTCAGCCGTTATTGATTACACGAGAAGCCCTTAGAGGCCTCGCCCCGATCTATCAGGTCTCTTATTGGCTCGCGTCCCTTCCTGCATCCTGAGATCCTTGTTGGTCCACATTCATACATAAAGGTGATCGAGTCTCTGCAGTCAGGGCTCCTAAACGGTGTAATGACCTGCCCGAGGAGATCAGGGCTTAAAATCACTTTTTAAAGCCCACTTCTTTCAGAAATTGCTTTTCTTTGATTTTGTGACATTTTAGTTTGCATCACTCTGTTTTCTTTATGTTTAGTTTGTGGCTTTTAGTTTATTTCATCCTCTGTGATTTTATAAGTGTTCTGTTTGAAAGGTGCAATATAAATAAAGTGAAATACATTTTATTTAATTTCTCAGCAGATGAATTGACGGTAGAAACGATCCATAGTTCCACCGCTTATCTTCCACTCCTTCAAAACATCTGCAATGGCCAGAAAGCCCTCAAAGTGGATCCGCATCAATCGATCCTCTCCAATCAATCCGGCGTTCCCGCACCGGAGGCCACGAAGGAGAATGTGACAAAATGAAACGTATCGGTGGTTTAAAGACCTCGTCCCTTTGGATTCAACGCCGGGCCGGAGACTGAAAAAGAGATCCGGCTCCTCCGTCGGCGGCTGGAAGCTGAATCTGCTCCGTCCTCGGTTTTGTTCCTTTCGGTCGTTTTTTTTTTATGGAGCACGTTCTTTTTTCTAATAGTGTCTTTTATTCTTTTGCTCAGTGGGCGCCCGCGAGTTGGGAGAAGTGCTACTTAAATAGAGGCTCTAAATATACCGTCTGAGGGGGCGGGAGTCTCCGTGCTGCCGTGTTTCCCTCGTTGCAACGGGCCACCACCCGCCGGCCCGTGAAACCCTCCCGTGCAGCATGGAGTGCCCCGAGCGGCCGCTGGCGTTACCCAAGATCCAACCCGGCCCCTCTGCCCACAGCACCGGCAGCACACCACAACAACAACAACAACAACCTTGCATTTCTTCCGTGCCGCCGCCATCAAAACGTAGCTACGGGGAACCCTCGCACGGATACACATTTTCCACGGACTTCTTCCCCCGAAACCCCGGCGGCTCGAAGAGGGAAAATTATTTTTTTTCTGTTGAAATTCTGCCTCGAGGATGTGTAAGAAAAGTGAGCGTAATATCTCAGAGTGGGAGTCATGGACGTGAGATCTCTGCTCCATATCTTTTATCGCCTCCCCGTCGAGGCCTCTGGTGTCAGAGCGCTGCAACCGCACATGTGAAGGGGCCACACAGGTAAACGATGTGTACGAGTGAAGGGGCCACGCAGGTAAAAGATGTGTACGAGTGAAGGGGCCAGGCAGGTAAAAGATGTGTACGAGTGAAGGGGCCACGCAGGTAAAAGATGTGTACGAGTGAAGAGGCCACGCAGGTAAACGATGTGTACGAGTGAAGGGGCCACGCAGGTAAACGATGTGTACGAGTGAAGGGGCCACGCAGGTAAAAGATGTGTACGAGTGAAGGGGCCACGCAGGTAAACGATGTGTACGAGTGAAGGGGCCACGCAGGTAAAAGATGTGTACGAGTGAAGGGGCCACGCAGGTAAAAGATGTGTACGAGTGAAGAGGCCACGCAGGTAAACGATGTGTACGAGTGAAGGGGCCACGCAGGTAAACGATGTGTACGAGTGAAGGGGCCAGGTAGGTAAACGATGTGTACGAGTGAAGGGGCCACGCAGGTAAACGATGTGTACGAGTGAAGGGGCCACGCAGGTAAAAGATGTGTACGAGTGAAGGGGCCACGCAGGTAAACGATGTGTACGAGTGAAGGGGCCACGCAGGTAAACGATGTGTACGAGTGAAGGGGCCACGCAGGTAAACGATGTGTACGAGTGAAGGGGCCAGGTAGGTAAACGATGTGTACGAGTGAAGGGGCCACGCAGGTAAAAGATGTGTACGAGTGAAGGAACCACGCAGGTAAACGATGTGTACGAGTGAAGGGGCCACGCAGGTAAAAGATGTGTACGAGTGAAGGGGCCACGTAGGTAAACGATGTGTACGAGTGAAGGGGCCACGCAGGTAAACGATGTGTACGAGTGAAGGGGCCAGGCAGGTAAAAGATGTGTACGAGTGAAGGGGCCACGCAGGTAAACGATGTGTACGAGTGAAGGGGCCAGGCAGGTAAACGATGTGTACGAGTGAAGGGGCCACGCAGGTAAACGATGTGTACGAGTGAAGGGGCCACGCAGGTAAACGATGTGTACGAGTGAAGGGGCCACGCAGGTAAACGATGTGTACGAGTGAAGGGGCCACGCAGGTAAACGAAGTGTACGAGTGAAGGGGCCACGCAGGTAAACGATGTGTACGAGTGAAGGGGCCACGCAGGTAAACGATGTGTACGAGTGAAGGGGCCAGGCAGGTAAACAATGTGTACGAGTGAAGGGGCCACGCAGGTAAAAGATGTGTACGAGTGAAGGGGCCACGCAGGTAAACGATGTGTACGAGTGAAGGGGCCACGCAGGTAAACGATGTGTACGAGTGAAGGGGCCACGCAGGTAAACGATGTGTACGAGTGAAGGGGCCACGCAGGTAAACGATGTGTACGAGTGAAGGGGCCAGGCAGGTAAACGATGTGTACGAGTGAAGGGGCCACGCAGGTAAACGATGTGTACGAGTGAAGGGGCCACGCAGGTAAAAGATGTGTACGAGTGAAGGGGCCACGCAGGTAAACGATGTGTACGAGTGAAGGGGCCACGCAGGTAAACAATGTGTACGAGTGAAGGGGCCACGCAGGTAAACGATGTGTACGAGTGAAGGGGCCACGCAGGTAAACGATGTGTACGAGTGAAGGGGCCACGCAGGTAAACGATGTGTACGAGTGAAGGGGCCACGCAGGTAAACGATGTGTACGAGTGAAGGGGCCACGCAGGTAAACGATGTGTACGAGTGAAGGGGCCACGCAGGTAAACGTTAAAGCGCGGCGGCGCTCTCGGTGAGAGGGATCGGTTTGCCGGCGGCCGTGCGTGCCCGACCGCGATCCGTCACGCTCGTGTCGCCGTATTACTTCCTGTGACGCTCACTCGCTCTTTCCCTAATGCTTCTTTTTTCTCCCCCAGTCTCTAAATGCTATCTGTCAGTAGGTGTTGCAGGACTGATAGAAAGCTCGTCCGTTGGCTTTCTCATTACAGCGGGGGGAGGTGTGTGTGTGTGGGGGGGGGGGGGTAACCTTTCATGGAGACGGAGGGGAGGGGGAGGCGCCCGCACAGAGCTGGCACCTCCGTCTACTCGACATAACCCTATTACCGCTTCCTTAATTTGTCCCGCCGTGACAACTCGCAGCCAAAGAAACGGTTAAAAGAATGAGTGAACAAAAGCTGCATTGCATTATGGGGGACGGGGGGAGCTGATGCATCAGCCATATTGGATCATTTCTAAGACGCAACACATTATCCGGAGGTGGCCCCGGTACACTCCACTTAACGGATGCTGTGCGCCTCGACTTAAAGGCTCTTGTTGTTCATCAGTTAACTTTCCCTACGAGCCGATCAGCTGCGACTCCATCGATGGAGTTTGTCGACCGGCACGATAAAAAAAAGAAAAGAAACGAGCTCAGAAACGAGCGCTAATGTTTTATTCCGTTTGGCCCGGTTTTCCCTGGCGAGGTCGTCTGCTTTTGTTAAACGTAATAAACGATTTCTTCCCTCATTTGATATTTACAGAAACACCCGGGCTCTGAAGAAAAGTCTCCTTCTTTGTTTTCCACCCAAAATCTGTTTGTACAAAACATGATCAAAGCGCCGCGCAGACGGAGAGCGCACCTTGGCATGGAGAAAGGACGACGTCCTCAGAAGAAGCAGCTAAACGACTTGCAAAATGAGTAACAGCTTCAAAATGGCTGATAATGGGGCGCCGCTGAAGTACGAGCGCGCTGAAAGCGCCAGACAAATGTGACACTAAATCCCTGCATTTGGCACATCCTAAGTAAACAAAAAGTGTTGATAAAAGGAAGCCGCTGCAATCTTCTTTTGTGTGTAGAAGCGACGGAAAGAAAAAAGAAGGGAAAGAATAAAAAGGGCTCTCAGCCCCACGTTCGGGCTGCGGCGCCTCCCCAGGAGAGGCAGATCACACGACCGCCTCCAGCTAATAAGCTGTGACGTCTCAAATGTCCATTGTCATAATCTGTATCACCAACTGATCTCACAAAAGACTGAATTAACCTAAATGCAGCTCCAGCGCTGAACACAGCATTTCTACTCGAGTGCCGTCCACAATGAGAGTAGTTTTATATTATTTTACACTTTCTATTTTACGTCTCTCTGAATCACAAAACCTGCCAGGTTTTCTCATGAATAACTGCCAAAAACTACACCTTTTATCACAGCCAGAAGCTATAAAAACAACCTGCAATGTGGTCAGATGTTCATGTTTCCCACAGTCCTTGAACACGTCGTGTTAGAAAAGGAAAGCCAAACGAAGCAGAAAACTTCCCCGAATAAACTGTTTGCTTTCTTTATAAACATTAAATTCTGACCTCATCTTGACGGAGTCGTCTGTGACCAACATCTGAGTCACATGACTCAAATCTAAATAGTTCAATGAATATAGTACGTATAGTACGCCTCCAGTTTTACATTGGGAACACTTATGGTGTGTTCACACCGAACGCGACGCGAAATTTCGCGTCGCGTTACTCGCGTGAGTTTACTCGCTCGACTTTATTGGTGTGTTCACACCGAACGCGACGCGAAATTCGAGTGAGTTTACTCGAGTGAGTTTACTCGCGTGAGTTTACTCGCTCGACTTTATGTGGTTAATTTCCGTCAACGCAAATTCGCTTTAACGCGGGCGGGGCTTATCTCCGTGGCTTATCTCCGTAAAAACAGTACCGTTTCCGCCATCCACCATTAAACTAACCACTAGTTCTGCTTTAACCTTCTTGTGGAAGTCCCTCTAATGTCGGACCATCAAACGCCCCCGTGTCCGGGTTCATAATATCATCCGTAGCCGCACAACAGCGTCTGAATGACGGCCGCTGCCAGCGATACTTCTGGTGGATCAGCAACTGTTTGATTCAAACCGGCAGGACGGCGGTGATGACGCGCAGAGCTTCTCAACGCTGATTGGCTTTCGCGACGCGAATTTTCGCCCGAGTTGAAAAATTTCAACTCACGCGAATTTCGCGTCAAACGCGCCGCGCCAAACGCGCCGCGCCAAACGCGTCTAACGCGCCGCCCGGCGAAATTTCGCGTCTGTCGCAACCAAACGCGTCTGTGCATTGACTTTACATGTAATCTGGTCGCGCGAAAAATTCGCGTCGCGTTCGGTGTGAACACACCATTAGAGAAATGTGTATATATATATATATATATATATATATATATATATATATATATATATATATATATATATATATATACATATTTATATACATAAATATATATATATATATATTTCAGTGTTTTCCATTTTTGGAAAAAGACATCAACCATCACTATAGAAATTTTCTTTTTTTATAATTCATGGCATTGCAACTGTGTTATCCGGCACAAAAGACATGTGAGCTCTGCTTCCAGCCGGGATGCTTCTGTTTCCATGGAGAAGCAGGACTTTTTAATGTTGCAGAGAACATCAAAGACCTCGGAGAGAAACATCGCATCGGGAGCCAAAAGTGCCCCGAAACTGCTTTAGGGTTCAGAGGTCCATCGCCACCTCATCTGGCTGGTTGGTTCATTCGAGTATTTAAAGGGGAAGCGGCACGTTGCATTGGGAACGGAGACTAGAATAGAACAGAGAACGTGGAATATAGAACGTGGAATATATAACGTGGAATATAGAACATGGAATATAGAACATGGAATATAGCACGTGGAAAATATAACGTGGACTATAGAACATGGACTATAGAACATGGACTATAGAACGTGGAATATAGGACATGGGATATAGAACGCGGAATATAGAACATGGAATATAGAACATGGAATATAGAACATGGAATATAGAACGTGGAATATTGAACGTGGAATATTGAATGTGGAATACAGTACATGGAATATAATCCAATTAAAAGAGACTTTGGGGCGACCATCTAGAGGGTGGATCGTAGTCGCTAACGGAGCCGTATGGAGATGAGTGTTTAGATGGAGAGCTTTCCATTCCCAGTGACGGAGGTCGGCCCGCCCTCTTTTGATTGGACCAATCAAATGGTTAAAGGATTTGTTTGAAAAACGCTCAAAAGTTCTGTTTCGCCCTAAAAGACTCTCACTTACGTTTCACTAATTCACATTTTAAGCGCAGAACTTTTGCTTGTACTTGTGGTAGTTTCTACTTTTCTTGAAGTAAAAGAGGTGAACATGTCTTCCTCCGCTGTGTGTTTTATGTATCTGGGAGCAGCAACAGCGGCGTGTTTGGAATTCCTATTCGAGGAGAAAAAACAACAACCAGAAAGAGTAATAATGGCCTCTGTGGCTAAACAGACTTGGAGCACCAGTTGTTTTTTTTGCGAGCAGCCTTTTCTCTGTTAGGGAAGAAGCGACGCGCTCTACATAAAAGTGTTGTTCGCGGGAGACGGGAGAGTTTTCCCACCGTCAACCGGCCCTCCCCCCCTCCCCCCCGTGTCAGGGCCGCTCGTGGCTCGGGCTGATCCCTCTCGCTGGCCTCTGATCTGGGCTGCAGCGGTGGCAGCCATGGGTGTGGGTTGGAGCTGTCTATGTGGAGAGATTAAAGGGCCCGTATCGATCCACAAGCGCTCATGCATTTTGCATGAGGGAGACATTGTCAAAGAGGCCTCTCGGATAAAAAAAAAAACTAGCAGAGGGAGAGAGTTCGAGAAAATATGCTGAACTCTGTGAAAAATCTTAATGTTGAAGTGCTATGCATGTAAACTCGCTTTTATGTATTGGATTGTCCATGAACTCTCATCGACCCGAGGTATTACTCGTTTTTCATTCCCCCCCCTGCAGCCGCCGCCGTCTCCTCCTCCATTTTTTTTGGGGGGTTGTTGAGTTGCAATGTGAAAAACAACGCCCCCCCCCCCCCCCCCCGCACAAAAAAAAAAAAAGCAAAGCAAAAGAAACACTGGCAGCCAGAGACTGTCTAATGGCGGCAGTGAGTCTGTTGGAGAATTCTCAAGTAGCGTGTGAATTATTTAGGATGTGTGGCGAGTGTGCAGAGCATGAAGCCACCCCGCCCGGCAACCGGCGGCCAGAGTGGCCGAGAGGATCCAGTGTTCAGCAAACACTCGTCCGGGGCGCCATGTTGGTTCTGCATGCCACCGGTCTGGTTCCGCTTCCAGATTTTAGAAGAGTTGTGCAAAAAAAGAAATATGTGAAATTTAAAAGAAAATGAATAATTTGCTCACATGTGCCAAAACTTAAAGTGAGGCAGAGAGAACCTATTTGACCTATTTACAGCCCCCCCCCCCCCTCCTCATCCCCCCCCATGATGCTGATTATTCATCATCAACATTTGATGCAGGTCATCATGCATGTTTTAAAGTACTGAGCCCAGGAACCCGTCTGAGAGGCTCCATGTGTCAATCTCACCTGAGCGACCCCGATAACTAGACAAAAGCAATCAATCTCTGGTATTGGCCTGTGTGTGTGTGTGTGTGTGTGTGTGTGTGAGTTAAGGCCGACGCTATCAGAACAGCAACAGAGGCGGGTGATTATAAACACGGCGGCGTGCTGTGACACGGCGGTTAAAAACAGGGACGGGTTGTCATCGCTGGAAAATGATGACGCCGCGCACCGATAGAGATGGGATCTGTGTGTGTGTGTGTGTGATCAGAGAGGCTGCGCTGTTGGTGCAAAACGTTGGGCCACACACACACTGACACACGATGTGTGTGTTGTGAGAGACCGGAGAGGAAGAGTGAGCACAGGGGGAGGATTCCCAGGGGCCGGCTGGGGGAGGTGCTGGACGGGAAATACTTCCCCGTGCAGGTGCTGCAGGCGGCGGGAACCTGGCATTGGACGCACCTGCCGGCAATCTCTCATTAGGAGAGTATTTCTGCAGCACGGAGAAGGAAGGAAGGGGAAGAGGGACGGCCAGCTAACTGGCAGACGCGAGCTGGCCAAGGAGAGGTAAAACCCCGTGCAACTCTCATGACTCTGATATGCTTGCAGGACGAAGACGGCGGATGAACGACAGAGAGAAGAGACAGACCCCGGACGGGAAGAACTTTTGAGTTATCGTTATTCCACCTCCCCTTTCCCTGAAAATACATTATCTTTTGTTTCAACTTACCTGCGTGTCGTTGCCTATTTTACCACTGAACCCTACCTAGCTTGCCATGGGCGCCACAGTGTGCACACGATCAACCTATTCAGGCTGTCAGTGTGTAAACTGATATGTGTGTGTGGACACACTGGGCTCTCACACTGGGTACATATCCAACACAAGACTGCAACTGATGATTATTTAAATTATCGTCTACTCTTTGATTAATCAATTAATTGTTTCGTCAATGAAACGTCAGGAAGTAGCGGACGCCGGCGCTTCGTTGCTAACCAATTAAAAAGATAAGTCACTCCTTCTCTTATCACAGAGGCGCTAATGGTTGTCAATTAACCAGCGGATTTGTTTCTCTGTGTGTGTGTGTGTGTGTGTGTGTGTGAGAAGAGAAATCACTCCAAACACACATTACATTAAAAACATTTAGCGTCCGATCAAGGAATTATATTATTCAAGAAGGAAGAAGTTTTTATCCATGTAGATCTGCTCATTGAGGACTCTTAGGGTTCATCGACTACGTGGACATACACTAAAGTGTTGTTACTTAAGTACCCAAGTTACGTGACAAATAAGTATATTATTTGGGATAATATAGATATAAAAGTTATGTTACTTAAGGACAGAAGTTACGTGACAAACAAGTTGATTTTGGGGATAATGAAGCTATACAAGTTGCATTACTTAAACCTTTTCAAATCAAGCCATTTACTCAAAAAAATCCAAATGGTTAATATACCCATACTAAAATCTGATTATCTCCTCAACCATAAGGCCTATTTTAATAATTTAAATGATATAATACACATAAAGCACGTGTGAGATTAGTTCAGATGTGTATATAGCACAGTATATGGTGTATTAGTTGTTGATAGAACTTAGAAAAACCTTTAAAGAAAAAAAAAATTAAACTTCCAGAAGGCTAAAGGTCTAGAAAGAACTTCCTGTTAAGCTTTATTTTCTACTCTAAAATAGCACATTATGTTAACAGTCTCTCTGCAAAGGTTTAGTTTGATTAAGTGAAGTAGAACACTAGAACACTATTTATTTAGTTTATTTAATTGAGGCGAATCCCAAAATTATCACTGATTTGTGTAACTTTAAGCTATTTTCTCATGTAAAACGCAATTTTCTTTAACTTAATATCACTAATGGTGTTCAATACATCCATATACAGAAGTCAAATGCAGTGAAATAAAACAAAAAAATTACTTTTGCCCTTAAATCATCATAAAATATCAGCGGATGGCTCTTTTTTTTCCGGGTCTTCCCCACTTTTCAAGGTACGTCATTCATTTTTATCCTGAAAACGGCCTGAAGCCCCGCCTTCGAATCGTACCAGCCAATGGGAACAGTCTAAAGCCATCCCAGTGAGATTGACAGCCCTTTTGACCACTCAAAATGAGTCACGTGACCCGTAGTGTTTTCTTCGTGACTCTGGAAGCCCGGCTCACTGCTGCCGTCTCCCCTGAAGCTGGCCTGCATGGAGATATCAAGCCTGCTAAGGTAAGTTAATGTTTTCAACCAAAAAGGTGAGTAATGATCCATATTTTGGCTGCATTGTGTTTCATAAAGTGCTTTGAAGGAGAAGAGTTCTGAGTCCTAAGCTTTTCTAAACAGTGGAAATAGTTTGTAACTTGGAGCTATCGGGTCGGAGAATACGTTCTCCGTGACTCGGGGAGTTCATTTCAGGTCCTCTCGAGTCATACTTATGTTATATGTTAATATTTATGGTGGAATTATGTTTTTTTTCCACATATTTATTTTTGACTATGAAGCTCAGAAGTTGCTGAATTTTTAGAATATTGACATCAATGTGTCTGCTATTGATTCTGGGTTCATATGACCACCGGGACACGCGATTAGAGCTCATTATTAAGATGGTGTTAAGTATTGAAGTTACGCGACAAATAAGTAGGTTTTTGGGATAAAATAAAATAACAACAAATTACTTAAATAAGGAAATTAAGTGATTTATATGTCGACGTTTGTGATAATATAGCTGTAAAAGTTGCGTTACTTAAGGAAATTAAGTGATATATATGTCAACGTTTGTGATAATATAGCTGTAAAAGTTGCGTTACTTAAGTAAAAATGTTATGTGACAAATAATTTAATTTTTTGGGATAAGATAGCTATAAAAGTTGCTTTAAGTACGGAAGTTTCTTGACAAATAAGTCAACGTTTTTGATAATATAGCTATAAAAGTTGCGTTACTTGACAAATAATTATATTTTTTAGGATAAGACTAAAAGTGGCTTTAAATATAGAAGCCTGTCCCGGCTCACGGCTACGTGGATTATATGAATAACTCGTTTCCTTTCATATGAGAGCGTTCTGCTATATAACTGCTGCTGCACGCTCCCTGTATATGCAGGATGTGGGTAGGGAGTAATTTCATCAACATAAAAAAAAAAAAAATCAAAGCATTTAAGTAGATTGTACACACGCACGTCTTGGAAGCTTGATTTTACTAATCTACAAATGGCTTCTTGTTATTAAACTGCTAATTCAGAGGATTAAAGGATCCACGAGAACACAATCCCCTTTATTTCCTTTCCAGGGTATGCTGAAGGTGGCTTAAATATTAATTAAGCACACACGCTGACATGTTCGCCCATATGCATGCACACACACACACACACACGCAGCAGAGAATATGGAACGCACTTTGCTACAATGTACATCACCAGGACTTCCGTTTCTTCGCCTTGTCACAGACACACACAACCCAAATCCGACTGATAAGTTCCTTTCATTCTTTTTTATTTTGTATATTTTTTTCGGTGCTGCTGTTTTCTCCTCTCACACGAAAACCAAAATCCTCATTTTGCCACAATGTGTCAGGAGGAACTTAAAGCGCCACCTGCATGTTCTTTTTCGGGTTATTTACTCCGCCGCTTGTTCCAGGTTGTATTTCCTGCTTGTTCCACCTTTTTACAGATTACTTGCTTATTGTGAATTCATGAAAAGTGTGTGAAGCCACAAGATTTGTGTCTTCTTTTCCATCTGAAAACACACTATTTCCATTTGAGGGAAGGAATAACAATCTGAATCATTTTTATTGTATTTTAACTCCAACATAAAAAATAAAAAAAGGACTCGGGCTGAAATAAAATGTGCACATTTTGTGAGCCGAGGGCGAGTAGCTCCTCTTCACAACTACTGTAAATTGTCTCTTTCTTCTTATATTTTCCCCCCTCTGATTAATTTCCTGTTTCCACATTTTTCACACGGCAGAGATCCCACTCTTTTGATTGAATCCATTAAATATAGCACATTCCACATTATGTATAGAACATTAAGAGCGACACTAATAACACATTTTGACATGCTTGCCTTGCTGAAGCTGCACAATCTGCCGATGACGTGGATTTACAAGGTGCATCGCTGCGGAGAAATGAAAAAGTTAAATTATGAACCAATCTATTTCCTGATTTTAACAACATCGTCCGACGACACATTATTTTAAATGCTGCTGTAAAAAAAAGATGATGAATATAAAACGCTTGAAACCGAGGTAATATCTTGATGAAAAGGAAGGAGCGCTCCTCTCGTCCAATCCCTGCCGGTCTTTAAAGAGAGGACGGTAGACACGGCCAGCGTGTAAAAGTCAAAGAGTCAAACCAGCGGCGGGGACAATGTACCGGGCCGGCACGGAAAGAAAACTACTCGCGGCGGATCGCGTTACCGAGCTTTTTCACTGAAATAAGCAGTGTAATTCATCCTGACCTTTTTAGATTACTACCAATGTGCTGTCTGTGTAATTTTAACTGAAGCCCTCAGCAGCTTTGCTGCTTCTGGAAACACTGGCATGAAACCTGAGGCGGCTGGGAGGGTTCAGCCGGTCGGTACCAAACAAACACGCTGCTTCTGCTCCTTCATCCTTCATCCTCCTCATCGTCGTCGTCGCCTCCAGACGGTTCCTCCTGACGGCTCGTAACGAAAGCACCGGAGCCCATTTGAGCGGTGACAAGTGTTCCAGGATTAGGGTTTCACTCCTAATGGCTTCTCCGGTAGCGCTTTAATTCACTACCTATGCGATATCAATTCCATTATAATCTCATTAAGCTATTGCACAGCGAGGTGATTTCGAATGAATGTGAGACAGCCCCCACCCCCCCTAATTGAGCAATACTTTTTATTCATCTATATTGCCCATTATTAAATTAATGAACTTAATGGACTTATTTTCTAAATTGCAAAGACCCCTGGCAACATGTTTTTAATTCCATTAGCAGACATATTGGGGGGGGCACTCAAAGGTGTTTGGGCAATTAGCCTCCTGCAGCGACGGATCATCAGCGGCACAGTTTCCCTTCTCTCGGCAGCGGGAGTCGGTCGGTCCTGAGCCGGCTCACCTTCAGACCGACGCCGCTCTTCCTCCCCTTCCTTTCTTTCTAACCTCTAATCGTGTCGGCCTCCTGATGTCAGGACGCTGCACACGACGCGACAACAACACATTTGAATATTGTGTTGTAAGCCTAAACTAAAACAGAACCTGAATAATATATGAAATAGATTTTGCTGAAATGAGATCGTCGCGGTAACCAGAGGCCGCCTCCTCCTCCGCTGCGCAGAGTTTTGCCCCGAAGATGAAAAGCGACAGATCTGCATAACTGAACTGATCAATACGTCTCCAGACCAAAATGGCAAGTCCTGATAAGGGTATTGAATTTTCCTCTTTTTTTTTTTAATTAAAAAAGTGGAAAAAGAAAAGCGCTCGTCTCGCCAAATAGCGAGCAGAGCGCGGCCATGTTTACATGTTTGTTTACATGTTGGTCTGCACGATCGACACGTCATCAAACAGCGCAGCAGACGCTCGGGCGCTGACATTCAGATAGATATGACTTTTCATCGCGGGTTTTCATTTCTGTCTCTGCAGCTTGTTTCTTTAGTTTATTGTCTTTGAACCCTTTTGTTTATTCATGTTGTCCTCATGATTAATGCACAAGGGTTGCATCACCGCCACATCCGTTTTGCTGAACACAACAAGCAGAAGTGGCGCACTCTCGTCCCGTGTTCTAGTCGTGCACCGTGCACGTGAACATGCACATCATCCATAATTGAAGCGCCGGGACCGAGCGCGTCCTCGGGAGAGAGCGGCGCTTTGACGTGGATGAAAAACAACAACATAAGAATCATAATTTACCGTGGATTGACCGCCCCGAGTCAGGTGGTTGACGAGATAGTCTGCAGCTATTTTTAGGTGATTGTAATCGTGTTTAAAAACATGCGTTCCTCTTCCCTCGGTTACTATCTGAGCCTCGTGGAGAGGAGACTGGAACACATGCTGGCTTTACGTTGTCAGATATCATCATCGGGTGAGTTGGGCTGCTTAGAAGCGCCGGCGTTAATGAAGCATGCGGCCAACAAGATAAGTCAGGGTTCATACACATGTTGACCAATGGAGTTCCAGGACTTTTCCAGGACTTTAAACCAAATTCCCATGACAAACATTTAGTGACATTACATTTCATTTAGCTGATGCTTTCATCCTAAGCGACTTACATGATATACAGTATACAGTAGACACAGCAACGGTGAGCAATTAGGGTTTAGTGTCTTGCTCAAGGACACAACGACATGGACTGGCTGAGCCGGGGTTTGAACCACCGACCCTCTGATTGAAAGACTGACTTGCTAACCACTCAGTGGACTTGCTAACCACTGAGCCACAGTCACCCCATCTGGGTGTGTCCATGAAAAAGTGATAAAATGTAGTATTTAAACTAACAATGAGGATTCCAAAGCATACAGTATTCCTTAAAGGACACAAATGAATGAGAGACAATAGTTTGATTAAAAGAATAAACATTCATAGATATACTCAGCGTATGCCTGCTTATATTTTGAGTCTTTCTTTTAAAAGCATATTCATTATTTATTTTTTTCAAGGACTTTTCCAGGCCTGGAAATAACCATTTTAAAATTCCATGACTTTCCCAGGTTTTCCATGAGCGTATGGACCCTGTAAGGTGCACGGCTCTCCTCACATCAAGGTGCATTGACTCTTAGCGGGAATATTGGATTTTATTTAGTGACGATGCTGTCGCCCGACATCGAGTTAGAGACGAAACTCTTAATGCGTCACACTCGGAATCACAAGCCGGATAATATGAACGTGTTTCCTACTCGGCAGCATATGAAGCGCGTCCGTTCTATAAAGATCTATTGATGCTGGAAAACTGGAAAAGAAAAGTTAAATCAATCAAACTCTACTTGTGGCAGCTCTCGTGACTGACAGGCGTCTTGAAGCGTGGAAAACTGAAGCAACTTAATTTAATGATTGTAAAAATGTAAAAAAAATAATTGAAAGCTAGAATAAAAAACTGTGTGAAATAAAATATATGAATAAAACAAGAAAATACAATAATGATCAATATAATAAAAAAAGAATAAAAACATTTTATCTACAATAAAAAAAGTGGGTGAAATAAATATACTAAAATAGATAAAATATGAATAATTACTATGTCTAAATAAATGTTGAGGTTTTAAGTGGATTTCTTTGTGCACTGCGACGAACACGTTGGTGAGCAAGATGTGTCGCTGTCACCTGGAATCATTTGAATTTGTTTTTTTTTTTCTTTCTTTTTTGGGGTGTACAGCGCTTTAAGTGAGAATTATTTATCATCAGGCTCGGTCCTCGCTGGTCTGGCCCTCTGCTCGCTGCTGAATATTTCTGTTTCTAGTTGAAGCCTAAACATCAGCTTTGACCGGCTCACACCGGGCACAGAAACACACTGCAGGTTATATAATGTCCATGAAAACTACATGAGAAGGGACCCCCCCCCCCCCCCCACACACACACACACACCCCAAACAAACACACTGACAGCCACACACACAGATGAAGTAGCGTTTCTCATCATGCGCTGAGCCTGGCTGCGTCTGACCCGGAGGATGGCGGTAGGCCCGGGGGCGTGGCCTCTGGACCCGGAGCGCCGGGGGCCTCCGCCGAGACTTATAAAGCCCCGGCCACAATTTACTGGGGAGGCTCAGATTGCGGCGTCCAGCGGCCCTCGCTGTCAGCGCCACTCTTATTTGCTTCATTCCCTTCGACGCCGCCTCTCGATTAGGGTCATAAATTCCATGAAATCGGTCAATAACCTATAACACTAATGTCACTCTCCTGCCATTAATTTTACAGCCTGTGTGCCACACTGTTTCTTAACCCCTTTTTTACGTGACGGGGGGTTTATTCTCCCACGGATTGATTGAGAAGAGTATATAACAAGCTCCGAATGGAGTCTTTGCAGCCGTAAAAGACAAAACGCCCGTATGAAGGAACGCCGGCGGAGAGGAGGATGTGTTTGCAACACGATCCAACGACACCTGCAGGACTTCAAATGAAGAGTTTAACTTTAAAACACTGGAATCAGCAGATCAACTTTTTAATTGCCCTGCACAATGTGTCGGGTACTGAATGCATCGTATAGACCTTGTTTTCTATTTGCATGTCTCTGCCTGCATACTAATACATGCTAATAGGTGTAAATGCCAATGTTTGTGAATATAGAGTTTGTTTGGGACCACGGGGCTGTGTATAAGACGTTTTTTCCGTCGCCATCTTTTTTGCAACCAGTGAACAGGAAGTGACCATATATGGACAAGGGAAGAGCGACGTAGAGGCACTGTATACGTCAATCACCTTGTAGCCCCTCCCCTAAAGCATGCAAGTTTGACGCTAAATGACCATCATTTACTAAATGAACACATGAAGCATAGACTTCTATACAACCAGAGGAGTCACCCCCTGGTGGTCAGTAGAGAGAATGCAGCTTAAACACATGAAGCAGAGACTTCTATACAACCAGAGTCACCTGTCCTTTACTATGCAAGTCAAACTGTCTGCTGGAAATCAGCAGATTGTTAATGAATGGCCGTCGCTGAGGAATGGGAGAGTTTTCGTTCAGCATTCCAACAGATTTGGCTGAACTAACAAGACTTCATACCGCTTCACTTTAAACCTCCAAAGCAGTGTGCTGGAGAGATGCCACAACAACTACACAACAACAGCAACAAAAAGCCCCACTGCAAGCAATTCTGCTCTCTGAATCCTAAAGAGCGCGACTTGATGATTTTATTTGAATTACTGAGTTAAAAAAAAGAGGAAGAAAAAAAAAGAGTGGAAATCAGCACAAATTACATTTGTTGCCGTGAGAGCGCGAGCGAAGGGCAGAAGTGGTTTCCTCATCATGTGTGGCAGGCTGCCAGTGGATACGCCGCTGCCTGCCCTCACCGGGGCCTCGCCGCCCCCCGCATGTGAGCGCTGACACTTCGGGGCCCGTAACTGCGGCACCGCCGTGTTAGCGTCGCGCCTGCCGTCTGCTGCTGAGGACGGCTGAAGGACCGCCGCCAGAGACCGCTGGCAGCGCAACAGGCCGACCGCGGGAAGACGAGTTAAATAAATTAATGAATGAGAAATAAGTGCTGGGAATCGGAATTCAGCTCCTCTTAACCAGATGCTCCTGTTTAAGTACATTTGGAGCGGAACGGGAACGTCGGTGCAGGGAGAAGCCGGTTCTGTCTGGGATGGGAGGACGTTCTCCAGTGTTTCTGTTTTGAGCCGTGGCACATTTTCTACAATAAAAGAAATCCTGCGGCACACCGAAAACCCAAAAAGTGACAACATGTCACCATGAAGCCTAATACAGCATGAATGGTAGGTATTTATTGTGTTTCCTACTGGCATGGAAGAGTATTTAACTTGGCCAGCCACTATTTTGCAGGCTTCGATGCTCAACAATGGCAAATTATTTGGCAAACTAAATAATATTTTTTGGGGCTGTAATGGAAGATCCCATCACATGGCCGATTAAGTGAAATTGGACATTTTCCCACGGCACACCTGACTAGGCCTCAGCCTGGAAGACGTCCTGACTCGAACCATCGACCATCATTTTAATATTTTATTACATCACAGAGGTATGAAAGGTATAAAACTTTACGCGTTTCTACCAAGTTGGTGCTCATTGGCAACTTCCTGTTGCTCCACCGGCTCCTCATTGGCTTTATTTTTCCGCACTCCTTCCCTCTTTAAAGGGGTCGTCCCTTAAAGGGGACGACCCCTTTAAAACAACGCCGTTAAATCATGAAATCAGATTTCCTCTCAGATGTACTTTCCTCTGGAACGGCTGCAGTCGGGTTGACGCGGAGCCAAAATGGCCGCTCGTGGTTAACGGCTCGCAAGCCCCCGGACAACCTGAGGCAGGGCCATCCAATCCCACATCATTAAGGCTGCAGTCCTTTATTGTGTTGGAGGCATTAAACGGTGCGCTGGCTGCAGCCCTGAAGTCACACTCCACCCGGAGAAAACAGCAGAGAAATAACGGCACAGCTGGATAATGACTTTTCCCTGGGAGGCTGACCATGTGTACAAAAGCGCTAATGATAGCAGGTGCAATAAGCGAGCGCGGGGCTTTTACTGCGTCCGGATCTATTTTCCTCTTCTAAACTCGCCAGTGATTTCCCCCGTGTAGGTGTCTTTCTGTAGTTTAAGAGCACCCCCCCTCCTCGGCTCCTGTATCTAATCTCTTTATCAGCTGTGCAGCTAATATCAAAGAGGAGAGCGGTGTGAGAATCCTGCAAGTAAAACCTGCTGTCAGAGTCTAATCACAATTAGCCCGGGCTCTAGACCCATTAGCCCCGAGGGGACGAGACCCAAAGCTGACAGAATTATTGTTAAAGCCACTGATTGCTAATGATCCAGCAGAGAAGGGGCCGGACAACACGAGTATCCAAAAAGGGAATTAAACTACCCTTCTCTTTGGGAACCGGTTGTCAGAACTACACTGGAAATAAATATATATATATATATATATATGCAATTTACAAGCCGCTGGAGTCTGGTTTGTATTAGCCGGTTTAACAGATAACACGTTTCCTGGATGTTCGGCTCTGCTTCCTTAGCCGGCTTTGTAGAGCCGTTACATCAGCTCTGCTACAAAGGGGGCGTGTGTGTGCCTTCCAGATTATAAAACATTAAGCTGGGAATTAACGACTGATTGCAACTGCCGTTAGCGGTGGAGGGGGTGGGGGGGAGCGGCCACAGCAACAGCACCGTGCAGACCAAACAACGGGCAGGTGACGCTCCGGACTGACTCACCTGCAGTGAGTTAGCCCCTATTTATTATTATTATTTTTTTTTCAAAGGAAGCTCATCACATTTGATGTTAAGCCCCCCCCCTTCCTCCCAAGACTGTCCGAGGGACTCGCCGGGAGATAGAAATGTCGAAAGTTATTACAGCAGTCAGGTAAAGTGCGCGGCACGGCGGCCCCCGTGACGGGCGGCGGCGGCTAATGAAGGCGTCTCGGGGAGCGCTAAAGAGTCTACGTGACACTACTCCTGATGCGCCCGTCTGAGGACACAGATCAATTAATACATTAACAAACGATCGCAAGCACTTCATCTTGCAATATGAAACCGGCGGGCCTGGACTCGCTGCCCTCCCGCCCGGAATGGCTGATCAGCTCACACACACACACACACACACACACACACACAGTCCGCCATGAATTTCAACATCCTCCTGCAACCTCCCCCTGTGTGTGTGTGTGTGTGTGTGTTTGTAATGTCTCACCAGAGGGCTGAGACCATATGCACGTATCTATACGCACTGTGAGCAAGAAGGGGAGATATAGGAGCGCTGCGAGCGATTCATCATCTTCTAAGGAAATCTAACCTACTGATACAGTTTGCAGCATAATGCGGCGCATGTGACCCAAATCACAACAGCTTTGATTGAGCGGCCGCCTCCAGGGGATTCGCTCTCGCTAATGACCGCGGCTCGGGAGAAAAGCCTCAAACTGGCTCCTTCCTGGTTTTATAAACGGCTGCTCGCGGACGTCTCGCTGTCGTTTCTTTATTTCTCGTGTGTGTGTGTTTTTCTGCAGATAAAAACAAAAGCATTAATGCAGGCCAACCGCACCATGCGAGGCGCCCGCGGCACACTCCACTGCGTCGGTCGGGGAAGTCTAACGTAAAGCATTGCTCCTCGCCACGCCGTATATATCCAGCCTCCCCATTACCACCATCTCCACTCGACAGTGAGGGCCCTGCACTGCTAAATTATTCATGGCACCGAGGGGAGGACAGAAGCATGCTTGGCTTCTCCGCTCCATGCCTTCTTCCCTTTTTCCTCCCCATCTCTAATGCAAAGGAACAGCCGGGTGGAGGGGATGATGTAGCGGCCGTCGCTCCGCCACCGTGTGGGCCGGCCTCCACTTCCTCCAATTACCACAGCGGAGGGGAGGTTCGGCTTTTGGCCGTGGAGAACCAGACGGGCGCCGTGTGCATTTTTTGGGGAGGAAAAGGGGGGAGAGGAAGGGGGAGCAAAAAGGGTGGGTGGCACCCAGGGGCCCCGTGCATAACCTGGGACGTCTTTGTACACACATTCATCTATATCAGTGGGCAACGGGGAAATGTAAGCCAAAGGTAATTGCCCCGGATAAGAACATCTGCTCGGTGAATAAATATTCTAATGAGGGAGCTCCAGGTTCCCCAGACTGACGCACGGCTGACAGGCCTCCGGAGGGACCGCAGGTAATGCTCGCCACCTGCAGTTCAAGCGGGAGGCGGGCCGCCCGTCCTTCCTCCTCCCGCGAGCTAAACGCCGGCCGGCTGACGCGCACACACACACCGCAGATACCAGGCTGGTGAATCATTGATCGTGCACCGGCCGGCATGTCACTGCTCCTCTGGCTCCGCCGCTCGTGGCATCCGGCGAGCGGCGTGCGAGGCGCTCGCAATCCCACTTCCTGTCACGCGGCGCCGGAAGCCGCAAACCGGAGGATCTCCTGTCGTGACATCACACACTCTGTTTCACCGCCTGGCAATCTGGTCACTCTGTCGGTGTAATCGAGAAAATATCCCAGAAGCTTTGTTTCCAGATTGCTCGTTCTGTTGCTTATGGTTTTATTAATAACCTTAACGGCCACGTCGGCGAACGTGTTGTCACGATTTCTAATGATTCATCGATTCTTAATATTATATTCTTATTATTTCTGTTGTCTATTTGCAATGTGAGTCCAAGCTGGCAACAGTTAGAAAAATAAATAAAAAGTTATGAAATCCTCACATTTGAGAAGCCGGAGCCAACGAATGAATATTAAACAGAAACGACTTCAACAATTAATCTCTGACCTAAATTAATGCCAGCTAACCTCCATTGATCACACATTGACGGGTCACTTCAGCTATTTATCACCATTTCTTTCAGATTTGACACAAAACTGATACAATAATCACTTTTCTCTATTTTTCACCTCTGCAGATAACCTGGGTGCAAAATGAGGAATTATACTTTTTTTTCTTGTTTGAGCAAAACTTATTATTTATCAACTTAGATATTTAGCTTCAGTGATTAGAAATGACTCCTGATACGTCAAGATATCAAAAGCTATAATTAGAGATATTAGAGATATTAGATGGAAATTATCAAATGTAGTGTAATGTTGAAGCAACATTACTGGAAGCTCTCATGAACACATGAACATGTGTGCTGATGACCGATCCGGTACGAGGACCGGATCCCACCGGGCTGTCGGCGGTACCGCTCGGCTTCGCTCAGGTCTGTGTGCGGCCATCGAGTGATGAAGAGGTGGAGAGGAAGAACAAAACAAAATTTGAGCGACTTCCTCGCAGCAAAATGCTTAAAAAAAAAAAGGAAACATAAAAGTCCAAAAGCCTCTCAAAAAGAATCGATACCCAGCATGCATCAGCGAGGCCTCGGCCAACAAACACGGCTCGCCGAGGTGTTTTCCTTTAGTTACGACATCATTTCAATTCCACTCTGCTCGGAGACAGAAAGAAAACTTTTGTTTTTGCTTCAGACGTGAGCTTGTTTACCCATCAGCCCCGAAACATCCAGGAACCCGAGCTGGGAATCTATCCCCCGAGCCGCTCCATTCACAGCAGGCTTTTCTTATTCATGCTTTTCCTCTCTAGTATTATAATGAAGCACCCCCCACCCCAAAAAAAAAGAAGAAAGATGCTCTCACACACACACACACACACACACATCTGCAGGAATAACTTAATTTGCTTTGTGTCTCCGTGAAGGTACGAGACAAGTTACGCAGATTAAAATGATCTTTGAGGCGCGTTGAGCAGCACCGGGTGTAAACTCTGAGCCGAGCGCCGGGCGGGTGGGCGAGCGGGCGTTGTGGTGAGAACCACCGAGGAGACAAAACCAATCGGACTAATCACACACCGTCTCAAACAGAATTAATCAGCAGCTCTGCGTAACAATCATCCTCATCACGCAGCCCGAATGCTGCGCAGTTTATGAAAAAAAGACCCAAATCTGAGGAATTCTGGGGGCGATAGAGACAACAACAAAAAATAAAAACCCCCAAAAAAACATGCGCAGACGAGGAAATGTCCTCAGCGGTCGAACCGCCCGACGCCGGCGTGGGATGGGATGTGGTTTCAGGTGGCAGACATGCTGGCTCGACGTCCAGTGGAAGTTGAATAACAGTTCTTGTAAAGGTAGAAGTGTGTGTGTGTGTGTGTGTGTGTGTGTGTGTGTGTGTGTGTGTGTGTGTGTGTGTGTGTGTGAGTGTGTGTGTGTGTGAGATAAACACTCCTGACATCCCTCGTTGACATACAGGCGTACAGGCCTCTGTAGCATCTGGCTGCAGCGTCAATAAAAAACACACAAGTTGAAAAACCATCAGCTCTGATCATGCTTGTGGGCGGTGCAACACCACACACACCTACACACACACACACACACACACACAATGTCCATACTAAATCTGAGGCACACACACAATGAGCCGCGACCCTCTCGGCTGAGCAGGTGTGAAGACGCACAAAAAAGAAAGACATCCACGCTCGGCGGTCCGGGTACTCACCCAAAAGTACATCATCATGGCAGAGGGCGGCGGGCGGGTGAGCGGACGGAGACGGGGGGCCGAGCACCGGGTCCAGTCCAACCAGCAGAGTGAGCGTCCCTGTCCCTGTGAGGCGTCCTCCCTCTCAACTGTTCAATAGGCTTCACTGAGAACCCCCACCCCTCTCTCTTCTTCTTGTTCTTCAGTGAATTCTTTAAAAGACCCCCGTCTTCTTCTTCTTCTTCTTCTGAGCCGACACAAGAAAGAGAAGAGGGGGAAAAAGAAGGGAACGGAGCCGGGGAGGTGTTGTAACCTCTTTTTTCTTTTGACACTCTTCCACTCCACTTGCCTCTCCACTCACTTCGAGACTCTCCCTCTGTCTCTCTGCTCTCTCCCTCCCTCCCTCTCCCTCTCTCTCTCCCCCCTCCTGTGCCGCCTCTTATTGGTGAACGTGGACTCAGCCGGTGCGGCGCCGAGGCTCAACTAGAGCAGCAGCCTGCGCTTGACAGCTGCCTCCAGCGATCCTCCACCGGAGCCGTTGTTGCTCTGCACGGAGAGAGAGCCGAAACAAGCTGGATCCTGCAGACGGTACTGTAAAATTCAGCGTCCCGGGGAGGAGGGGGGGGGGGGGGGGGGGCAGGAAGCCGGGAGTCGTGGCGGGGAGGAGGAGGAGGAGGAGGATGATGGGGAGGAGGGAGGGTGTGTTGATGGGGATGCTGGTGATAGTGGGGGACGAACAGATTGCTGCTCTTTCTTCTTCTTCTTCTTCTCACTGTCTGACTGAGACGCTGCACTGAAGTTGTGGCAGTTTTTGAAGAAGAAGAAGAAGAAGACGATACTGACGGGGAGAAAAAAACTCAGAAAAAACCTTAAAGTATGCCACAGGCAAATGGGAGGCACAGCCTGTTTTCCACTTGTTTAGCTGCTGAGCTCTCAGAGTGTGTACGTGTGTGTTTGTGTGTGTGTGTTCGTGTGTGTTTGTGTTGCTGCATTCTCTTTCATTTTTTTTGGTCTTTATTAGTGCAAATCTCAGGGTTTGGTGACCAGGATGGTAATTTTAATTTTGTAGCAGATCAGAGGCCAGATTAAGTTAGTGTGAAGCACCTCTGTGTGTGTGCCGTGTGACATTACATGCTTTAGTGTGTTTTCCATCTGGCGGCTGTAAGAGGGGGTGGGGGGGCTATCTTCTAGACAGCACTGTAACAATGAGCCTGCCTCAGCAAATTTTCAAAACATATCATCAATACACATTTCAGCCCCGGAGGAGGGGGGGGGTGGGGGGGGGGGTGGTGGCTCTTGCGGCATCCTCCGCCGTTGGATCATCCAATAAAAAGGCGTCCTGGGGGGGGCGAGCTAATTCGCTGTATGATCCCGGAGAACATTTGCGAGCCGGGGAGAACATTGCCGGGGAGAACATTGCCGGGAGAACATTGCCGTGGAGAACATTGCCGTGGAGAGCGGAGCAGATACATCCAGGTTGCGTTGCCCATCGGTAATTGCCACGTAAGGAGGCTGAGTTAAAGTTGCAGCTGGCTTTGAGCGGGTTCGTACACGAGGGCCCTCGTTCGTATGGAACTGTCATCTTGAATTTATCACCCGTTTTATTTCCCCACCTCCTTCGGGTGTGGTGGTGGTGGGATGGGGAGGGGGGGGAGGGGGGTTATGAATGTGAATACGAAACGGCAGTCAAAAGAATCACAATTAGTGATTTAGCAAATCTTGTGACGTTTCAGAAGAAGAGGTTTATTTCAGGGGCGAGCTGCGCGTTTTGATAAATCATGACACACTTCATATAATTCTCAGACCGCCGCTCGTTCCTTCCCTCTCACGTCACAATGCAGCCTTTCCATTACTCACACACACACACACACACACACACACACACACACACACACACACACACACACACACACACAATCTCTTATTGCTGGCATTACCATGCACATACAAGCCCTCCATATCTCCGTGCATGTCCACGGGAGCCCAGTGGATTTACATTAGCAATCACAGAGTGGGTAACCACCCCACTCCGGCATCAATCTGATGGGAAATAAAAATGAAATGCACTTCTCAGGCAACTCGGATTAAGGATCACGCTTTTATCAAATACTGAAGTCTATTTCAAGTCCTGCTCATAAATAACTGAGGGGGGAGCCGGGTGGAGACCAGAGGGGAAGGGGGCAGGGGGGTGGGGGTGGATGAGCATCATAGTCTGAAGCTACGAGGACACTTGAGGTTGGAGGGATTAAAGGGGGAAAGCAGGAAATAAGAATCGGAGGCCATTTCAGCGTCCTATAATCCCAGCCCCCCCCATCCCTCCTTCTAGAAATCTCCTTCAATTACAGGTGGAAAATGGGATTCGGGTGGAGACGCCGTCGCTCGGGGAGCCCGGGAGCCTCCACCACGCCGAGCTCACCCCCCGGACCATTTAGATTTCCCTCCATCGTCTAGACACTCCCCGGAGACGTCGCTGCCGCCGTCCATTATCCGGCAGAGCTCTCTGGCGAGGGCAGGAAGCGAAGGCCTCGCGGAGAACGCGCCTGCCCTGAAACGTCCTGAAACGCTCGCCACAGATCTGCTGTCTTTGAGCATATTTAGGAGACGAGTCCGGCGCTCTCGACCCCCATCGGGACCCCCATCACGACCCCAGCTGCTCGGCCCGGGCGGCTGCAGACAGGAAGCCTCACCGGGTTCCTCTCTAATCACACACTTCAGCTTTATGGAGTGACCTGTTTTACTACTACTGGTTTTTATCTGCTCCTCATCAGCTCCACAGGTGGGTATTGACATTTCTATCCTAAATGCAGCGCGTCTATAGGCCATGAAACGAGCAGCGAACGTACAGGATCTGGGACTCGGGTTTTAGAGGAATCTTTACACGTTACATTTTTATTTCATTAGCGACAGGAAGTCACATTTACTGCTAAATATTTGCCGGAGTGACCGACGGCAGTGAGGATGAAGTTTGTTTGCAAAATACTATATTTTTTACTCCTAAATTTAAGAGCTTTTTCCTCTCTCTATATATAAATAAATATGGACCCATGACACATTTCAAATGGATAAAAAGTGTAGAAAATGGTTCCAGCCAACTAGCAAGCTAGCTAACTGCAAGCTAGCTAACAGCCAACTAGCTAACAGCAAGCTAGCTAACCACAAGCTAGCTAACAGTCAACTAGCTAACAGCCAACTAGCTAACAGCAAGCTAGCTAACCGCAAGCTAGCTAAAAGCTAACTAGCGAACAGCAAACTAGCTAACCAGAAGGTAGCTATCACAACATGACCTGCTGCCGACTCATCTTTTATAATATAACTGCCAGCAATCAAGATGAAAGCATTGCTACGTTAAACAATGCTAATGTTATCAGTAGAGAGAATGCAGCTTTAACACATGAAGCATAGACTTCTATACAACCAGAGGAGTCGCCCCCCTGGTGGACAGGAGAGAGAATGCAGGTTTAAGACACTTTAGTTTTATCTTGCTTCTAACCCAATGCATGCTGGGAAATACCCCCGTAATCCTGCACAGGATAAGCCGGTATGGAATTTAGTTGTGTGCGTTTTAAACCTCAACCGCTAACCCTCACTTCTTTCACTGTGTGAAATAAAACGTATTATATCTCATGTGTGAGCCACAGTGACGAGGGAGAAATCAAGACATCCCGACAGCCAATAAATATGGATGAAATCACAGGAAGAAAACCGTGTTTTAGATGTATCTTTACCTCCAGCGCCCTGACGCGCAGCAGCGCCTGTATATTTAGCCCTGCAAACGGTAATGTTTTGTTTCCTACCCCTGGAAGACATCATTAAACATCATTTGTAAGCACACATTCCACAACGCGCAGCAAATCGCCCATCTGGTGATTTTGGAGCTCACTGTCTGGGAGACAATAAATCTATTGTATGGCTCGGCGTGAAGAATCCCACTACAGTAACGCCTCCGTGTAGACATACGTGGAGTATATTAAACGTGGCCGTGTGCACCGGCTGTGTGTTAATAATGCAGTGTTCGGCAGCGAGCAGGCAGCCACCGGCCCAGGGCGGTGCAGTAATTAGGGGCCTGTGTGTCGGGGATGTGAAGGCTCGCCGGGTGTCATGCTGATACCACCGGCAGGCCGACCCGGTGCGCGGCGGCATGGCGAGCGCCGCACGAGGCCACGCCTTTTTTTCCAGACCGCGGCGGGAAGTTGCACCTTTGTGTTGTACGTGCGCCGCCGGTGTCTCAGCGGTCCGATGGCGGGACACAGAGGACGATACTGCCTTCACAGCATGAGGTGTGTGTGTGTGTGTGTGTGTGTGCACATCTACATTCGTTGACATGGTGCAGTGGATATTTTAGTACCAGTTCTCGGGTTTTTCTCGTGTTTACTTTTATGCATCACACCTTGTTTGTGTCACATGGTAATTATTTATTTTTCAATCTTTATTTTTGTATTCATCTTCAATTTAATTAGATATTTTTTGTCTAATCAAATTGTCCTTGTTGCATTTATACCCCGGATTTAGAGTCGTCTGGAAGACATAAGGATAATGTCATAAAACGTGTTCATGATATTTTTATTTGTATTTAAGATGCCCATGTGTGGTGAATGTCAGGGATCTAATAAATATGGTAAAAGTCGCATGTATTCGATATCAATCAAATACAACATATTTATAATTCTGAGACGAAAAGGTGCAACTTTGACACTAATTGCACCTTGCATATACATTTTCTTTTACAGGTTCACCAACAATGCATTTGGGGTCAGATAAAAAGAGAGAGAGTTGATGGAAGCAGCAGACGACCAGATATATTCACTTTATCCCCGAGAGAGGGGTCAAGCTCCAAAACAACAACACTGCATCCTGCATTTCCCACAATGCAACCTGGCAGCGTCTCAAAACACCAACACCCAGTAGACTCCACAGAAATGTGCCGCAACAACGAACTCCTCTTAAAGGGCCACGTCACATTGCTCGACTGAGCAGAACCACCATGATATATTCAAACTTTAGAAGGTGCCACAAAGAGACAAAACGTCAGATTAATTCTTCCCAGCATTCATTCTCTTTATGACTAATCATAAAAAAAGAAAAAAAAACATTTCTGTTTAATTGAAAGACAAAATCTGTCTCAGCCGTTGTGTTTAATGTCTTTATCGTTTGTTGCTTCTTTCAAAGACTTGTTTACTGGCTACAACGTTGCCAGTGCATGCATTATTATGCATTGATATGCATATATATGTACTGTATTTATACTATATGTGTGTAGCTGTGGTTGTGAAGACAGATTCAGCAGCTTTGCAACACAAGCGAACCCGAATGGAATCCTAACAGCCTCTTGCATCTCCGCTTGACATTAATTGATAATCAAACAAGCCTTCACATTAGACATTTATGAGATCAGCTGAATTATCTATTTAATGTAACCCAATTATATGCAACCCTTGTGCACCAATCAACGGTAATTCTCAACTCATAAATGACAGCCGCGTCGGCAGATTGAATCAATAATAAACATTGATGAAAACTTGCGACCCGCTCAGAAAGAAGGTAATTAACGGGGAGGAAAAGTGACGCGCCGAATGCGTTTTATTATTCTGATGCCGCGTGATGCCGGTTCACGCCGCTCGGCAGCAGCTCTTCTGTCTCGTGCAGCAGAGAGTCAAGTGTAGAACAAACAGTTTCCTTTGACAATTAGGGACAGGCGTTTATCATCAACCCTCAACACGGGCTTCAGCTGCCTCCACTCTTAATTACAACCCCTATAATTTATTTTTAAATCGCTGCCACAGAGCTAAATTTCATGAATTATTGAATTTGTCGAGCGAAAGGAAAATCTTCAACTGAAGAAACTGATCCGAATGTGTGTTTGGACTGTTTTTAGTGCTTTTCCCTCACATGGGACTTCTCAACCGGAAACTCGAGCAGAAAAAGATATATAAAAAAAGAAGTCTGATGTGAATTAAGATGCCAGGATGTGGAGGGTTCCCCTCAACAACACATGGCAACAGAGCCGAGATCAGAAGGAGCTCAAACCTGAAGCCTGGTTTGGGTTCAGCAGACAAGAAGGGGGGTCTTACCAGTCTCGTGAAGAGGGGCACTCCCAAATGCCAGAGGTGCTCGTTCAGCAGGCCGCTGTGCACCACGTTCCCGAAGACGGCGATGCTTCCTGACTTACACAATGTGTTTCCTGTAGGCGACACAGAGAAGACAGAGGCGGCCGTCATTTAAACGGACAGGAAGCAGCCCGGGGGCGGGGCAACCAGCAACGAGACACCAGCAACCAGCAACGAGACACTGAGGTCGGAGAGGAAAGTAATAAAAAAAAAAAATGAAAAAGTCAATCAAAGGAAATCAATGCACAGGAAGTGAAACAATAGAGAACGCATCATTGACGGTCATACGCATCGACTTCAGAGGTTTATTGACCTCACGCGTAATGTCAAACACGGACATGGAGATCTAATAACCCGCTGCAGTGCATCTGAATAACCAAATGAGCTGCAAGGCGGAGACGAATCTACGGAAAAAATAACAACAAAAAAGTGTTATCGCTCCCAACAGTTCAAACCGGTTTGGAAATAAACTTTCCGTGTTCACGTCAGAGTTCCACTGCAGCAACTCTTACAGCCACTTTAACAAAGTTACCTTGAGATTTATTTGTTCAATTTAAAAAATATTACATTTCCTATAAAGTTTTTACAGCACGGCATACACATCCATACGTCGGCACCTGAACAAATCAGAAAAAAGGGGGAGGGGCCAATGTGTGATCACAAAAAAACTACAACAATGTTCTCACGTTACAGACAAACATGAGACTGTTTCACAAACAGGAAGTTGTCCAACAATCAGAAGACACAAAACAACAATATTGTTTTTGTATTTCTTATTATAGAATATAATGTGAGATAAACACTGCTTTGTGCTGCACGTATTACCAACGGATAAACCAACAAGTTTACATTTCAAGGCCCGACTGAGGATTTTAAATTGGGATGATGAATATATATATACGCTGATGTTAAACTGGAACAGAAGATGTTCCAGTTTAACATCAGCGCTGGCACGCGGTCCAGCCGACCCTTCCTATAGAAAGCACACACTCCCTCAAAGACACTTTTAATTAGCTCAGAGCCAATGAGGGGCCTTCACACACACACGGTCCCCAGGAGGGTGATGTACCGCACGCTGACGTCCCCACGTTGTGAGTTGTGAGGAATGCAGCTTATGGCGGCGCAGACAACACAGGTCCCCGTTGTAACTCCTGCACAAAAGGAACGCCGGCGAAGGCGCACCGGGGGTGGAGCGCAGGCGATGCTGACGAGCAGCACATGCATTATTTAAAAAACAAAAGTAAAAAAGGCCCATTAAAGTGTCAGTGGCGCTTTCGGCGCTGCTGGCATCGGGCGTGCGTATTACTGTTATTAATGGGCCGGGCGTGGGGGGCATTTTCCTCGCTGTGATTGCTCTGCTGCTGTTGCTATCCCCCCCTTTTGTATCCATCCTCCATTTCATTGGTGTGTGTGTGTGTGTGTGTGTGTGTGTGTGTGTGTGTGTGTGTGAGAGGAACAGATGAGCAGGACGATGCATGCAGACAGAGACCCCGAGTGCACAGTCAATGAGCTCTGCAGCTAATATCATTTCACATTATTGAATGCATATTAAAGGCAGGCAGGAGCATCATGTGCTGTATCAGGTTCTGATCCGCCGTCAACGGCTAAACGTCGGCACAAAAAGAAAAGAGAGAAAAATGCTGGAAAATGTAGTCAGCACATTGAATGTAAGTGCACGCCATTTTTTTTTCCTTTGGCAGCTTTAAGATGGAGGGCTATACATTACGGCTACTGACACAGCAGAATGAGGTCATTGTGCATGTTGTAATTACAGCTGGATAAACACTCTCTCTCTCTGCAACGCTGGGGAGAGCGCGGCGCTGATGGAGGGAGGAGGCGGAGCTAAGCCGTGGGTTCTAATCCCGCCGCTCACACCGCACTGTTTAATACATCACGGGGATAAATAATGGAGGAGAATGATCATCTGTGTGCTGCTGAGATCAATGCCAGAGCGGAGGATCACATTGAAATCAATGCAGATTTAGATAACAACACACACTAAACACACACACACACACACACCTGACCTATGCCTCCACACGCAGTGTGTTGTGTGTTATTGATGGTGTTTACACGCAGCGAACAGAGCAGATAATCAAATTCTTCCACGTGCATGTAGAAAATGTCACATGGAAGAGACGCCCCCCAACACACAAACACACACAAACACTCTGCCGCATGTGAAGCTGTTAAAAACATTTATTTATTTAATTAATTGTTTATTTTCGTTCATAAAAACATGGCTTCCACTCTTCGTGTTTACTGCGTTTGTTTTCCTTCGTATTTATGGGATGGAACCTGAAACGTGATGCTCCACATCAGGCTGTTGATCATCTTTTTTAATTTTTTTGTGAATTGCTGTTTTTTTTCGGGCCCTCTCAGCAGTCGGGTGTTCTCTCATCTGCAGACTCAACAGCATCAAGCCCAACCTCTGATTAATTATTAATTGTGTGATTAAAGAGAGCGTTGGTGTGTGTGTGTGTGTGTGCGTGCGTGTGTGTGTGTGTGTGTGTGTGTGTGGCGGGGGAATGCAACTCGCGGTCTACTTTTCATTATCTTACAACTTTCTTTTTTTACTTTCCCTCCTCCACTCGGAACGTTTCTTCCTTCAGAACGAGGCGTTTGGCTCCGGGCCTCCAATTATTTTAATTCCCAAATCACCGGGCGTCTACGACACCTGAGAGCCGGAGACCGGAGGAGAGGCTGTTGTTTTATTGAGTGAGCGACGCAGTCGGGCTTCTTTGTTTTGCTTTTCCTCATCTCGCTGCAGACATTCATGGTATGCACGCGCAGATTTCCAGGCAAATGCAGATATCAATATTTCAGGCTTGAAGGAATCGTTCTAAATGCCAATACTCAACCTTAAGCTCCGCCCACTTTTCCAACTTCCAAAGAAGAAAACAAAGAAGTGCTCACTTGTGGAGGAATGGGGTGAACTTGAGGAGTTATGTGAGTTCAGGAAGTGCTGTATTTATCAGTTCTCCAGATCTATCACAGCAGAGAGTCATTCCGGTCCACGTTGGCCCAAAAACCAGTTCTGGGGCCCTCAGGGGCCCAAGGTCCAGTTCTCCATTGAATTTAAATCTGGGAGTGCAACCCCTACTTAAGTTTGGATATTTTTCAAAATATATACATATTTTTATTTGGATCAGCACAAAAAAAAGGAGAGAGTTCTTCTCTCTAAACGCTTCACTCTTTCACAAGTTTCAGGAAAACCGGGCCGGTATTTTATTAACGTAATCCTGTTGACAAGACAATGAAACTTGATTTTATGGAATAGTTTAAACAGACGGTTTTGATTCTATATAATATTGTGATATTGGATGCAATCACGTGATCTTTTTTTATAAATTCCTATCAAAATAGTCTAAAATTATAATTTAATTAATTGATCGGTGGACTGACAGAAAAATAGTGAACTACTTTAATTATTTTTAGGCCTTTTTTTCATGCAGAAATGCCAAATATTCCAATATTTCCAGCTGCTTTAATTGTTTGTCTTTTAAGAACGTCACTTTTCACTCTAATAATAATCTCGGGTTATTCGACACCACGGACCGGTTCCCCACCTGAGCCCATCCCACCAGCCTCCTCAACACCTTTCCTTTCTGCATCGTCTCGTCCAAGCCGTTTGAAGCTCGATCAATATTTCACTTTTCTTTGAACAAGTTGCATAAAATAAAGTTGACGTTAAGCGTTAAACAGGTTTTACACGTAAAGCCAAGTCCAAGCAGTTATTTTTTATATTTTGCATTTTATATTTTATGTCTGCATCTGCCAGTGGGCCATCACCTTAACAGTGGGCATAATAAAATGTTAATTCCTCAACAGGAGAGACGTTCTCTGTATTTATATGGGGGGGGGGGGGGGGGGGGTATCGACCCAAATGAGTGAGAAAATATCAGCAAACAAAAAAATCCAACATGGAGGACATTGTCGACATTATAGGAGAATGTCGATACGTGTGTGTGTGTGTGTGTGTGTGTGTGTGTGATGCCCCTCCCCTGGCTCTGCCGGCGGAGGTGGGTCGCTTTAAGCATTCAAGGCTCCAGAATCTGAGCTCATTTCTAGCAACGAGGCACATTGCTGCAATGCAATAAGGGAAAACAACACTTTTAATAATTCAGGCCCTGAGACCGTGAGGGGGGGAGGGCATGGGCGGGGGGGGGGGCGTCTTAAAGCACCGCAGAATGGCTCATTTAGCTCCTGCTTCGCATTATTAAAGTTATTTCCAACCCCCTCCTGGGTCTTTCCCAAAGTTTTTTTTCATTTTCCTTCCCTCTTCCCCCAAAGCCTGCGAGGTAACCAATAAGAGACTAACATTTATAAACGACAGGGGCACCCTGCCCTCAGAGGGGGAGGTAAACAATGGCGTGGCCCTTAATCTCTCTTCCTTCCTCACTAGTCCTCCGGTCCGATATTTGTCAGCGCTTTATCCCGTTTGAACCGCGGCACCGGGAGCGCTCGCTGTCCGGGATTATCTTTTCCCATCTGAGCTGAGCCCACGATGCAGAAAGAACCTGGAACCTCGTGTGGAGGCTTGAGCCGTGAAACGGCCACCGGCGATGGACGCATGGCGGGGCCGTTCAAAAGGTACCGAACATCGCCTCGGACGCCCGATGCCGGTTTATGTTTTACCTCCGGAGCAAAGAGAGACGATTATGAATAAAAAATAAAAATAGTGAGGCTGAGGATGGATGGAGATCAACAGCGCATCAATGCACACGACCTGTTCACCTTTAGGGGAAATTAACTCCTGCACATCCAATACAGGAGACAATGATCCTTTGGAGATCACAGCATTCATATATGTATATAAAACATATAAAAACATATAAATCACAAGCAAATATATTCATGTTCACATCAAATTAAACAACAGAGCCTGGGCTACAATAATCAGTCAGCCATTTAAAAAAACATGGTGACATCATCACCATCATCATCATCGTGTTGCATAATCAGTATCTGCATTGTCTGCCTGAATGTTTACATTGAGGGAAATAAATGTTGTTTTGTACGACTGCATTATTCCATCAAATAAAAAATATTCCAGATGTTTTGTTGATATTTTAAATATGGCTCATTTAAAGACATATTTATAGTATCTCTGGACTATTTGGGGCCTCGACCACAGGAGGAAATAGATGCTATAATAAGTGTAACAGAACAAGAGTCTGCAGATTGTAATGTTTTATTATGAAAGGGTGGTAATCCCTCTCCGCCGTCTCACAGGCTCGATGGTCAACCTTCCAACAAGGCTGCTTTCTTTGTGGAAACTTGACATTTCAGAGATACCGCGCAAGGTTTTCAGCCGGCAGCCACAAATTATAATTATCATAATTTATGATTACTGCTTACATTGCACAATACGACGAAAAAAAAAGAAAGTAAAAGCCTATTAAAATGTCCATTTGGGATATATACACCATAAACTTGGGCAGAGATCTTAAATCAAAAGTCCAGTGAGCTGGAAGAGATGCAGAGACGGAAGACAGGAGGCCGGGAGAGACCAGGAAGACAGCGGCTGTCAGCTGTGTTATGATTGGCTGATGTATTGGCCTTTTTATGAGAAATCAGTGCGGTCGAGTCACTGTTGTTCACCTCTGGAAAGATGGATATAAAACAGTGTGATTACATCGTCACTGGAGAATATGACACCAATAACACACACTGCAGCATGCGGATCAGATTCCACACGGGAATATTCACTCCAACCAGCAGAGGAAGGATAAAAGTCGCTCTCATGTCTGTGCAATAATAGTGTAAGAGAGGTTTAGCTTAGCATATTGAAGTCAAGATGCTAAGCTAAACCTCTCTTAGGGGAAAGAGGGAAGCAGCTAGCCTTGATCCATGCAGAGGTTATAACACCTGCAGGGGGGCGACTCCCCTGGTTGTATAGAAGTCTATGCTTCATGTGTTAAAGCTGCATTCTCTCTCCTGACCACCAGGGGGCGACTCCTCTGGTTGTATAGAAGTCTATGCTTCATGTGTTAAAGCTGCATTCTCTCTCCTGACCACCAGGGGGCGACTTCTCTGGTTGTATAGAAGTCTATGCTTCATGTGTTAAAGCTGCATTATCTCTCCTGACCACCAGGGGGCGACTCCTCTGGTTGTATAGAAGTCTATGCTTCATGTGTTAAAGCTGCATTCTCTCTCCTGACCACCAGGGGGCGACTCCTCTGGTTGTATAGAAGTCTATATAAATGACTCTACTTCTCTCTTGATGTATTCCCTCAGTAAACATTGTAAACATGAGTTTATGTCTCAATCTCTAGTTTCAAGTCTTCTTCAATACAGCATGATGTTCATTTAGTAAATGAGGACGGGGCTACCTTGTGATTGACAGGTCGCTCTCACAACATTGTCACCTATCTGTGTTGTCAATCAGGTCTCAGTGAGTTTTCACTTCATGAAAGTGTAGAACTATTCCTCCGTGTTTCAGAGACTTCCATCCTCAGATATTTCCTTTCCAGCTAACCTCCCAGTGCATGGAGGGGATGCCGCGGTAATGAAGACCCGCCGGGTGGTCGTGTGTTTACGAGATGCATCGACAATAAGACGCATCCATTCAGTCACGGACGTCCTTGTTTGTCGGGCTTTAAGTTAGATTTATTCCCTCGGCCGCAATTACACGTTGGATGTTGACGGCAACACTATTTACAAAGTGGAAAACCGGTAATCAGGGAAACCCCCGTTGTGACACGATCGTGGGATTAAAGTGGGAGGGGCCCGACCTCGTGGGTGTTAATGGAGTTTTGTGGATGTGCAGAAAGCAACGATCACAATCATCATCGCTTCCTGGGACTTCCGCCGGCCGTCATGAGCCTGGAATTTGGTCGAGGCCCGGAAAATGGAGGGAGAAAAGAAAGAAAGAAAAAAAGAAAGAGAGAGAGAGCAATACAGCTTGGGTGGAAAGCGCTGACTGGGAGGATGAAATGCGACGCCGACGCTTCTGCACGGCCGGCTGGTTTCGCTGCATTTTCCCAGAGATAACAGGACGGACAAACAGCTCCTGACGAGAGGCCTCGCACATCAGAGCACCAGTCAGCCAGTCTGAGCGCCAGGCAAACCAGTCAGCCGGGTGAGCACGGCTCCGCCCACAGCGCTAAGTGGATTCCTCTTCTTTTTTTCTATATATATATTATATTTATATATATATTTGTGCGGCGCCGCAGGGCCGATTAGGGCTCATCTCCATCTCCAGGACGTGGACACACCTCCACAGCAGAGCAGCGCTCCCCACGGGGGCTTTCTCCCCTTTCTCATAAAAACATCCCGCTTTAATAGATCGCTTGTTGAATTTAAAGTGAGAATAATGTACATTTCTCTGCTGTAAGGGAACGAGGGAAAAGAAAAATAGAGGAGGAGGCGGAGGAGGAGGAGGAGGATCTAATAAAGATCACAGGCACTCGACAAACGCAGCGTTTCTCTGATTGCGTAACGTCAAGTATCCGGACAAAAGTATGTAGACGCACCCCCGTTATTTTGGTGGTTTTCCCGATTTGTTCCCAAACCTGGAAGCTGGGACCTCTGCAGAGGAGTCAGCTCAAAGGGTACCGACACATTGATGTTGTCTCTTTCTACATTCTTCTTCCTCATCATCATCCTCGGCATTATTAACTAACTGTTCTCGGCTAACGACCTCAAGATGCGGAGAGAAGGAGTTTTATTTCTTGTAACGAGATAAATAAAATAATTCTTCCCAAATGAAACCCGACCAATGAAACTGAGGCTCCACGTGTCCCGCAGGATAGAGACCGAGAGCCGTTGATGTCTCAGTCTCGTGCCTCGGCACCGCTCGGCCTCGGGATCCCATCAGAGTATTGATCTCCAGCAGCTCGGTCCTGCTTTACTACCCTTATAAACAATCGCTCTGTCAAGCACACTATAGGGCAACAAATGATTTTATTTCATAGATTTTCGGATTTGACTGATGAATTATTCATTGATGTTCTATCCTCGGTGCAACAGAGATGGGGGGAGAGGGGGGGAGGGGGGGGGGAGACAAAGAAAGTTCATCACACACCATACGCATGAGTGTGTTTTCTTCCAAAAAGCTGATTCCTCTCCCCCGCAACCTCCCGCTCTGCTTTGTCAACAGCAGAACTCCCGAGGGACGGATCTCCTGTAATCTGCCTCCCCCCCTCCCCCCCTCCCCCCTCCGCGTCCGGCGCTCCCGTTTTTCCCGCATCCTCCTAAGTGTTATTGAGGCGGCAAACCCTGAAAAATTGTTTTGAACTCTGGACGCGGTCCAGCGCCTGTGAAACGAGCTTCGCGTTGTTGGATCTCTCTGAGCCCAGATGTTCGGGATTACGGGGAAAAAAAAGATGGCGGAAAAGAAATCTGTTTACATTTTGGAACGTTTTCAGGGAACCGGCCGCTCCCGAATACGTTGCATGCTGGGTGACGGCGTTCCGGGTCTCCACAGGTGGACCGCGGTCCTCGTCCTGCATGCGTGGAAGATCTGAAGAAGAAGATGGTGGAGCTGGTGGAGGCTGAGCGGGGGTCCATAAAACATCAAAGCAGATCGATCGGTCTGACCTCGCGGTGCTTAGCAGCCAGGCGGGTTAAGCCTCCCGCCAGGAGAGCAAAACGAACGCGCCCGCCGCTCACAAAGAAACCAACAAAAGCCACGCGGCTGCTTTGGTGCATGCAGCGGCGCAGGAATCAACTTTAATGCCATTCTCTCTTGTCTGGGAGGCAGAGGGCTGAATAATGTACACACACACATACACACACATAAAATAAAATAAAGAACACGCCTAAATCACCGGGGATGCTGGTCGCTGCAGCGCTGCTCGTGTTGCATCCCGTATCGGACCGAGCGGCTCAATTGCCCCCCGGGGGCTGCAGCTCGCTGACTGAAGAGAAACCAGGTCAGCTGACGGGGGATCGTGTCGTTATCTCGGCTGCACGCTGCAGATACGGCGGCGCGGCGCTAGCAGCCTCGCCACATTTTACAAAGCAATCAGGGCCCGTTATCGACGCACGGGTAGCAGCTAAACTACAGTAATCCACTTCATGTTTACTAATGAATGGCCATTTAGGGACTCGGCTCAATTCTGCATGAGGCCGAGGCAGGAGGGGGGGCGGGGCCTACACTCGGGTGAGTTCACATCCGAGGGAGGAAGCGTGAGGGGCGAGCGGCCTCCCAGACCTGACATCCCATCATGGGGGGGAGGGGGGGGGTGGGGGGCTGTCTGGGCGGCCTGCTGGCAGTGCAGAGTCTGTTTGTTGTGCATCCATCAGCCGGCGTCCGGCCCGGAGCCGATCGATAGCCGACACAAAAGCTGCTTGATGACGGACAGCTCTTGACAAACATATAGCATTTTTTTTCTGTCTAGTGTAGCAATAATCTCCAAGGTCACTGCGAGCCGTCGGCGAGTCGTCTCTTTTCACACGGTGGGGGGGGGTGGGTGGGTGGGGGGGGGGGGGGGAGGAGGGGGGCTGGGGGTGGGGGGGGCGGGACAAAAAGCTCCCGTGCATTTTAAGTCGGCGCTGAAAGCTCCTGGCACATCGTTGGGCCGCCGTGAGAGGATGAAGCACACATAGCTGACAAGTGGGGAAGCTGCATGTGACATGTCAGTGACTGACAGCCCACCCCCCCCACACCCCCACACACACACACACACACAAGGACACACAGCTAGCGGCGTCCTTAACGGGTAACGGAGGCTTCTTCAGCACGAGCTCAAACCGAAGATTTTAATTAATATTAATAACGTTCACGTGAGACGTCTCAATGCTGCTCGGGTTAGTTTGTGTGACAGCTGAGGAGATGGACACACACACACACACTCAGACTACAGGTGTGTTAGTGCACAGCCCCCCCCCCCCAGGCCATCCTGCCAGCTGGCCGGACTGAGTGTGAGTGATGCCCGAGCGAGGCGGCCCCATTAGGGAAGTGCTGGTGGTGAGTGCAGGATAGCTCAGGTAATTAAAGCCAAACCAAAGCAGGCAGACGAGGTGCCCCAACACACACACACACACACACACACACACACACACACACACACACACACACATACACACACACACAGTCCCAGCAGGTCCTCGCCCCTCTGACGCAGCTCTTCCCTCCATCTTGTTTCTGGGTCCCGACCCGCTCGGAGGCCCAATGAAAATATCGTAAAACATTTTTCATTTAAAGGGACAGTCTCTCCCATTTGTCTCCGATTTGTTTCCGACATGTCGGACGATGGAGGTTTTTAATCGATCTTCAGATTGTGGTGAATATTTGTTTTATTATTAATATTGACTTTGAGTGGAGCTCGAACTAAATGTTAATTAGAATATGAGAGTATGGAAGTGCAATTTTGGAGAAAAGTAAATGGAAATAAAAATTCTTTCAAGAATCCATTTTTTGGAGCCATGGGTATGTTTTTGATTTTATGAAACGAAAATCACAGAACTTAAAATTGAAAAAATGATTTGGTCTGCTTCAGAATGTTAAAACATTTTAAAAACCGCTGTGTAATAATAATAATAATAATAATAATAATGATTATAATAATAATAATGATTGTTGGGGCTATTTCTTCTTTATTTTGTGAGGTTTTCAGTCCTTATTGTCTAAATATGGACAACATAACGTAATATCTCATGCCATTCATAAATTACTGGATGTGCATGAACCTCTCGCCCCTTTGGCTGAACCTTCCCTCTCTGGCGTCTCCCGGGACGTCCCGCTCAAAGCTCGAAGGCCCGTTGGCGAGCGGCGGTGATGTCACAGCGTGTCACATGACGTGATGTCACAGCGTGTCACATGACGTGATGTCACAGCGTGTCACATGACGGCGAACACGTTTTAAAGGTAGGAACCCTCCTGAAACTATCAGGAACAAAAACATCCCGGAGACGAAGCTCTCGGAGGGAAGACGCCGGCCACACTCGGAGTTGTTGAGGTTTTTTCAGATCGCATTTCATTCCCGCGCCGACGGATTGGAAAGATTGGTTTAGAGAGACGTATCAGGTGGAGGATGAGAGAGAGAGAGAGAGAGAGAGAGGGGGCAGCCTCTGGAGAGCGAGCCAATGGGAAGGAAGCCAGATGGGCAGACGAGCGAGGAGTAAATCATGGACGAGCTCCTCACTGCCGGGGCGGGATGGAGGATGGCAGCGCCGGACGGGAGCGTTAGCCGCAGTGTGCCGCCGCCGGAATCATCAATGCTGACAGGAAGACAACCCGTTTATAAGGAAGGGAGGGGGAGACGCACCGAGGAAATCCTGCTCGTCCATCCCCAATTGAATTACCGCCATGATCCGAAGATGGGAGGGGGGTGAGGGGAGGGTGGGGGGGATATTCTTTGACGAGAGGGGGGGGGAGGAGGGGGATGTATATGCGTGCAGCGCGTCCCTCAGGGCTCACATCTCACAACTTTACCATCTATTTTTATTTGTTCCCCGTGCTTCTAGTTAATGCAGCGCTGCAGCTACAAAATGGAGAGGGGGGGAGGAAGGGGGGGGGAGGGGGCACCGCTGGGAGGGAGCGGGGCGTAGATCGCATGACCCCCACCATGTTGTTGGAATACTAATGTCTCACAAAGTTCCACAGTGGAAAGCAAAGATTTGAAGGAACAAAGTGCACAGGGGGGAGGGGGGTACGTGCATACACAACCACGTGCACAGACACATGCACGGCATCCACGTGCACGGCATCCCCCTCCACATTCACAGGACTCGAGGAAACAACAAAATCTCGGAGAAGCCCCGAGGGAAGGGAAAAGGTGTCCGCCAAACGAGGGCCTTCGGGGTGTCGTCATGGTGACAGGGGTTTGGACGACCGGTTTTGGCGGCGCCTGTTTAGCCAAACTCACCACGGACCAATCACCGAGCCCGAGGCCTCGCAGGACGATGCTGATTTATTAAAACTCGTCGTTTTGGCAACCGCGGCCGTCACTTTTAAAAGTTGAGCCAAATTATATTCTGCCGGTTAAAAACCACGTGAGGGAGGGGGGGGGGGGCGTCGCAGCCTAAACACCGGAGTGGCCCGCCGAGAGACTGATGCCCGTTGGAAACCGTCGTGCGACTGCCGCTACTTCCCCTCGCTCGCCAGGGACGAGCAAAGAGGAAACGATGCTTAAGCATCCAGGATTTACTGCCGCGGCTCGGCTGTCACCGCGGAGCGCCGCCCGGTGATGAACGCCTCGTCCTCCACTTCCACTCAACGTCTTTAGAACTCTGCATTAACCTAAATCCCCGGCTGGCACTGGGAGGCGTCGTGGTGGTGGGGGGCGGGGGGGGTGATGTTGGGGTATTTCCTCGTCCACCTGCCTCTTACGCTCCTCAACTTAACGGCACTCGCAGGCACCACGACGTCTCGCCGGAGATCGTGCCGAAATGTTTTCATCTCACCGTGAAGAAGAGATCTGCACTATGGAGCTCGTTATCATCCATTTCCTCCGCTCAACTCACTGTAACACACACTGTAACACACACTGTAACACACACTGTAACACACCGTAACACACGCCGTAACACACGCCGTATCACACACCGTAACACACACCGTAACACACACACTGTAACACACACCGTAACACACGCCGTATCACACACCGTAACACACACAGTGTAACACACACAGTGTAACACACCGTGCAGCCAGCCAAACAAACGACAGGAACATAACGCATCACAGCAAATTAGCCGCGGCGCCGTGACCCGTGGGTCAACCGCTGCTGGTTCTTTACCGTCTGGCGGAGATCTGTGAGGAAATGTCAGCGTTGACGTCGGGGGAGGGTGGAAGACAACTCCTGAGGTCAGAGGTCAGAGAGAACCGGCCTCAGATACGCTAATTACCCAGCAGGCTGTTCACCGGGACGCTTCACTGCTCACGTCCAGTGATGGAGAGGAAACCAAGACTTCACATCCTGTCAAGAAGCTTAAGTCTCGTTACGGTTGTTATGGTGACGGCTTTTATCTAAAGAAATAATGCAGCTGGCTGACAAATATCACATTTTAATATACAATTATAATCAGAGTTCTCAGAAGCTTAGGAATATATATTTTTTTTAATAAAAAGTCTGGGCTCCGGCCCGCCGCTCACGTTTAGCCGCTGCAGGTCCGACAAAATGAATCATGGCTTCTGGATGACACGTTATGAATGATGTCCTGCTGAGGGTTGTTGGATCAGAACACGCTCAGAACGATGGGGGGGGGGGGGTGACGGACGACCTCGTCTGTCACGTAGTTTGTGGGAACAACACAAACGTTATTGAGGCGCCGCAACTTTCCTCCGTCTCCCGTCGGCGTGGGAAGCGTGGGCCGATACAGGAAGCTGTTCGTTCCCTCCCGGCACCGCAGGCCAGCGTCTCCGGACGACACTTTCCTGCCTCCCGCGTGACCCCGGAAGCACTTTGACAGGAAGTCCTTCCAGAAGGTGGCGGCGCGTCGTTTGTTTTGCTAACGGTTGTTTTTCCCCTCCCCACTCCGCGGGGAGCGCCGGCTAATGAGCCGCCCACCCGGCGCCGCCCATCCCGCAGTGTGTGCCCGGAAAGAGGCGATTTAACCCCGAAGCAGAGGAGGATGGACGGATCACCGGGTGCAACACACACACACACACACACACACACATTCACACACACACACACACACACACTCACACGTGTGTGCAGAGGCCGAAGAGGAAAAGAGACAGATAACTAAACTCAACTAAACACACACGCAGAGGCCGAGCTAAAAATATGCTTTATGGAATACGTTACACGTCTTTAAATATTGATGAAGGAACGCGGAAAGAGCATTCCCACACGTGATGATTCCCAGGCCGCTGCACTAAAGCCGTACGCGTGTGGACGTCCGCTAATGCACCAGAGAGGACGTTAAATATACATGCGGACCTATGGAGCCGGGGCGGCGGCTTCCTCTGTAACATATCACATGATGGGGGGGGGGGGGGGGGTCAGGCCAGGGCTCTACATGAAGGAGCGCCGGGATCAAAGCTCCGGGACGAGATATGTGAGCGGGCATGTTTACGGGCTTCTGTGAGGGTTCTCTGGATGTTTGAAGTAGATGATGGTTGGAATCAGAGCTCACGTGTAATATCTCTAAATATTCGGGAAGGATTTAGACGTTGGAGCCCAAACTTCCGTATTTTTTTCTGTGGATGTCTTTATTTTCCCAACAATTCCAGAGAGGAGCTGTGACCTCGTCACCTTCTGTGACCTCGACCGGGTCAAACATGTACAAACATGTGAAATATGAATAAATGAGGCTGCATCCATGTATCCAGGCGAGGATGACATCATCATCTGTAAAACACACAGCTGACCTTTCACCTTAAACCCATGACGACATACAGGAAGTGGGTTAAAATCATCAGCACCATACCAACATTCAGGCTCCGACAAATTATTATTATTATTATTATTATAATTAGAAATGTATTTATTTAGCTGCTCTAATAAAATCTCTGTGTGGGTCTTTGGGAATGAAAATAATACAAAAATCGGAGAATGATCACATTAGTGTGTATTATTTTATTTTGTGTGTGTGTGTGTGTGTGTGTGTGCGTGTGTGTGTGTGTGATTATAATAATAAAACCAACAGAATGTGGTGCAGGGGGTTAGTGTCACCCTCATATACACATATACATCATTACACACACACACACACACACCGTGCTCTTCTCTACTGTAAACACGTATGACGGCATATGGAGGCCGCCTCCCCCTGAGGCTTGATGTGCGCTACGTTCAGATTAAGGTGACATCATATCAAATGCATTTAGATCTGCTAACCATCTGGAGGGAACAGGTGTTCCCCCAAAGTGGAGCCGCCCCCTCATCCCAGAGCTCGGCATCCATGAGGAAACGCATCAATAGTGAGGAGCAGCGCCCAACAACCAGAAGTCACCCGTCCACCGCTGGCTCCTCGCTACTGAAGCTTTGTGGTTTCCTCCATGAGACGAAGCTCTCAGACACTCATCTTCATCCTCACTGTGAAGATCAGCTCACAGGGAAATGAAAAGAAAGACACCAGCGTATGAAATACATTATGAATTTAGATGAGCAGAGACGCCAAGAAGAAGAAGAAGAAGAAGAAGAAGAAGAAGAAGAAGAAGAAGAAGAAGAAGAAGAAGAAGAAGAAGAAGAAGAAGGAGGAGGAGGAGGAGGAGCTGGGTTAACGGCCTCAAAGAGGAAGATCTCTGGGTGTGTTTCTGTTGTTTTTTGCACCATATGTTCGCGTCCAGAGACACTGCTGGTCCACGCAGAGCAGGTGTGCTGCCGAGGCTTTCCATCACACACACACACACATATATATATATATATATGAATATACTGTATGTGTGTGTATATGCAGCAGCTCATCTCCAGCTTGGGATGCTGCATACAATTTTCAGTCAGTCAAATGAAAGGTTTATGACTCTGAGTGTGTGTGTGTGTGTGTGTTTGAGAATACTGTATGCATGTAACAGGAAAAAGATGTGTGTTTCCTGTCAACAGGGAACTTTATTTTGAAAATAGACAGTATGGATGTCACTTCTTGAGTTTCTTGTGAACATGGAGGGTTATTATTACATTATTATTACTTATTATTATTATGGAGGGTTAATTTAAACATTTTCTACATGACGATCAGAAGCTGACTGTTTGGTATCTGACTTGTTGGGAGTGAGAACTCTTTCTGAGCTTTCATATCAACAATATGACTAATTCTTTTATTTAATATTACACCCAGGATGATATTAAACAGCGGAGACCCATTCAGCTGAATACACTGAAAGCTGGTGTGACACAGAACACTCAGTCCTGCAGAAATACCTGCAGAGACCCACTTGAACATGCAGGTACACACACACACACACACACACCCTCCTCCCACAGGCTCCAGTATTAGTGAAGCCCGGTGGGCTGCAGCCCGATCCATCACCGCTCCGCGGCAGACGGACAGCAGAGCCACACTCACTCACTCACACTCACAGACTCACATTTGCATTTGACCGCCTTCATTAAATCCGGCGACGCTGAGACTAATTTAGACTCTCGGAGGCGACTTGATGCATCCATTCAAACTTCTTTTTCCCTCTAATAGAATTAAAAATAAAGGTCATGTGTAGTGTATTAGCCCGGTGATTGAGTTAGTGGCTCTCCTGGAGTTCAGCAGCATGGGGGCCGGGACTTTATCACGGAGAGACAAGATGTAGGGGTTTTCACCTGAAACCGGTGGTGGCTAAATCCTGCAGACCGCGGTGATGATGGAGAACCACGAGCTTCAGGACGGACTCAAGCTGCTCGTCCTGAGCGGCCATCATGACGTCCATGACGCTCAACGGGTTATGGATGAGATCACATGTCCACTTCAGCTTCAGGTGGAGGATCAACCTCGTAGAGGACCGAGTAAACATTACCCAGAGTCCCTTGCTTTGGGTCTCACTCAACAGTTCCTTGAGTGAAGGATGTTAAATCTTCCCTGGAGGTTAACCCTAGAACACGTTAACCCTAGAACGTTGGTGGGCGTGGTTACGTTAATTTAATTCGTTAATTTTCAATTTTGTCTGAGTTGCGTGGGTCCTAGTGAAGGTGGGCGTGTCTTCATCACATGTGGGCGTGTCTTTATTGAAGGCGAGTGTGTCTTTATTGGAGGTGGGCGTGTCTCTATTGCAGGTGGGCGTGTCAATATTGAAGGTGGGCGTGTCTCTCTGCTCCAATCCCTGGTTGTTTCAACCTTCACGTGTTACGTTAGTGATAGAGGGTGAAAACATTCCGGATGGTTTTCCCATTGAAGGCTCACATGTCCCAGGAACATGTGGACCAGAGAACAAGTTCATAGCTCATTATTTATGTTTTAATCATGTTTTATTGATTCCTAACTTTTCACCCGATTTTGAGCCTTTTTTCAGGGTCCCCTGTATGATACCTAAACCTACAAAACCACACACATCGACCCCCAGAGATCTCGTAGACAATGGAGTAAACATTACCCAGAATCCTTTGCTTTGTGTCTCACTCAACAGTTCCTTGAGTGAAGGATGTTAAATCTTCCCAGAGGTTAAAGGTCAGGGTTTGCATGTTGAGCAACAGAAGAAAAAAGAAGAAGTCATTTGTCTTTGATGCAGACGGAAACATTTCTTGACATTTTTTTGTTTTAATGCCTCGCGTGACATTTATTTCCGTTTCCTCCTGAGCGACTGCACCTCCTTCCGTAAAAGATATAAATAAATATTCGGCACATCATTGACTACAACTATCGGATTTGTCAACAGCTACGCGCTCGAGCTAAAACAACATCATTACACGTTGAATAAATGTATTTCCAAGGCCAATTAACACATGATTTATGTGTTACTTAAACCTCTCTTTTGCAATATTAGAAACAAATCAAGTGAATGGGCCACTTTGAGGAGCTCTTCCCGCTTCAATCGGCTGCAATTTGCATAAAACTCCTTGGAATTGAAACCCGGCTCCGGTCTGTTTATAGGAATCAGCCGGAGGAGGAGCCGAAACCTCGAGGCTCGGCTTCCAGACGACCTTTTGACCTTCCACTATATCGCCCATCCAACCCCAGCACGAGGCTCGAGGCTCCTCTGCTGGCCTCTGAGGCTGACTCCAGACCAGAGGCTGACTCCGGTCCAGAGGCTGACTCCGGTCCAGAGGCTGACTCTAGACCAGAGGCTGACTCCGGTCCAGAGGCTGACTCCAGATCAGAGGCTGACTCTAGACCAGAGGCTGACTCCAGACCAGAGGCTGACTCCGGACCAGAGGCTGACTCCGGTCCAGAGGCTGACTCCAGATCAGAGGCTGACTCTAGACCAGAGGCTGACTCCGGACCAGAGGCTGACTCTAGACCAGAGGCTGACTCTGGACCAGAGGCTGAGTCCAGATCAGAGGCTGACTCTAGACCAGAGGCTGACTCTAGACCAGAGGCTCACTCCGGTCCAGAGGCTGACTCCAGATCAGAGGCTGACTCTAGACCAGAGGCTGACTCCAGACCAGAGGCTGAGTCCAGATCAGAGGCTGACTCTAGACCAGAGGCTGACTCCAGGCCCTACAAGAGAATCCGATGTGCTGGAACAGATATGAACTGCTCGGCCCCCCCCCCCGTGAGTTACCTGCTGCAGGTAGAGGACCCGGTAACAGTTATTAGTCCCACCGCTGAGGCTAACTATATAGAAAGTAGGTATTAATATCTCCAGCCGCTCATGTAGAGCTCAGGAGGGCAAAAGGTGAACTAAATAGAACGTAATGCACTTTCATTCCCAGCGAATGTGGAGATAACAGAATCACCAGTATATGAAGGGATGAATAAGGAATGGTAATAATACCTAAACAATAAATGAAAAACAAAAGAGCTCTTATGGACATTTTAAATAAATCCAGGAGACGTGTGCCGCGTCACTCACACATCCGACTGAGCGCAAACACATAATTTGGTTTCCGTTCCTCGGGGGAACCGGGAATCGAGTTGCCGGCTGACAGTGAGCGGTGACTCAAGCTGTTCAACACGGAGCGTCGGCGCTCCACGGCGAGCCCGGACGGCTCGGGGAAAAAAAAGACACCGGAGGCGGTTAGGAAGTGACAATCAGATCAGAAAGGGGAGGAGCCAAGGTCTGTTTCTCCCGGTGGGAAGGTCGGCGACCTCAGAGCGGCGCTCCGCATGCTCAGCCTCTTATGGTTTGGTTCCAATCCCGTTTTCAGGGGTTCGGAGCTTTTCCCCCCCAAAGAAAAGCCACAAACCGGCTCTCCTTCTATTCATCGATGAAGTCTGAAGGTTGTCGCTGCTCTATGTTCTACGTTCTCCAGCCGAGGAATTACTTGTACTTTTAGTTCGTTGATATGGTTAAAGTACATGAATGGTTCTCGACCCACTTTCTTTGTTTTTCTACGTATAAAGCCCAAAACTACGTTCTTATACGACGATGCAACGTGTGAATAATATCACAAGGGAATTTTTTGTTGTTGCTTTTGCCTTTTGTTGAATACACAGAACCAAGTTCTTTTTGGCGAATTTGGTTTATTTATTTATTTTTAATTCAAAACTACCAAATATGTTTGAAACCAAAATCTAACCATTGGTTGCGTTTCTGTTTTATTTTTTTGATAAAATGAATTTTATCAAAATGAATTTTAATGGATTAAAATTACGGCAACTTTACGGTATATTTAATGCATTAGTAGTTTATGTAACTTTACGGTATATTTAATGCATTAGTAGTCTATGTAACTTTACGGTATATTTAATGCATTAGTAGTTTATGTAACTTTACGGTATATTTAATGCATTAGTAGTTTATGTAACTTTATGGTATATTTAATGCATTAGTAGTTTATGTAATTTTACGGTATATTTAATAAATTAGTAGTTTATGTAACTTTACGGTATATTTAATGCATTAGTAGTTTATGTAACTTTACGGTATATTTAATGCATTAGTAGTTTATGTAACTTTACGGTATAACTACGTATTTGGGCCCAGCAGCACATCAGTGATGTCTCTGCATGTTTAGACGCATCTTCAGCTCAGAGCAGCAAAGCTGGAATGATTTGTGGTTCATTAATAATTAATTAGCACAGTTTTAATTAACGTTCTCCAGATCCGCTAATTAATTAATTAATTAATTAATTGTCTAATTGTGTCTGCACTTTGGTCCAGCTGTCATTGTTTACTGGTTATCCTCTCACTGCTACTGGTTATCATCTCACTGCTACTGGTTATCCTCTCACTGCTACTGGTTATCCTCTCACTGCTACTGGTTATCATCTCACTGCTACTGGTTATCATCTCACTGCTACTGGTTATCCTCTCACTGCTACTGGTTATCATCTCACTGCTACTGGTTATCATCTCACTGCTACTGGTTATCATCTCACTGCTACTGGTTATCCTCTCAGTGCTACTGGTTATCCTCTCAGTGCTACTGGTTATCATCTCACTGCTACTGGTTATCCTCTCACTGCTACTGGTTATCATCTCAGTGCTACTGGTTATCCTCTCAGTGCTACTGGTTATCCTCTCAGTGCTACTGGTTATCCTCTTAGTGTTACTGGTTATCCTCTCAGTGCTACTGGTTATCCTCTTAGTGGTACTGGTTATCCTCTTAGTGGTACTGGTTATCCTCTCACTGCTACTGGTTATCCTCTCACTGCTAGCGATACACCATCAGAACCAATGAGACAGCACGAGCATGGGAGGGCAGTAGAGAATACTTAAAGGTTCCATAATAGCAATAAAGATACAATGTAACTGACGCAGTGTTTCCTTCAGAGGTGCTGAGGACACACAGAGCATCAGCAAGCAGCAGCCATCAATGACGAGTTATAAGTGGAAGCCAATTACCTCAGCGGGGTGCATATTACTGTACTGATGAGCGGCTCGGCCTCTGAAACTTCTGTCAAGGTTGAAAAACAACGTGTCAACCTTTAGCACGCGCCGGAAGGGACGGGAAACAAAAGCAGTTCGACGAGGGAGGATCCGCAGAATGCCGAAACAAGGAAACAAAACACGGAGAAAGAGAATCTGAAGGAGGAAGAGGAGGACGGGGGAGGGGAGGGGGGGGAGACAAGAAGTGGGAGAGTGAGAAGGGAGAGAACACAAAAAGTGTGGCCCTCCTGGGCTGGATGCTGACACCGGTGAGGGATGACTGAGGGGAGGAGCGCGGCCATATGGCAGCGTGGCAGAGTGAACCCGCGGGGAGGCGGCGGCACATTAGCTTGCACGAGGCCGCCGCCTCCTCTTCACTGCGGTGCACGGGGACATGGACAATCAGGCTCTCCCACTTCTAGAGACGGCTCCGGGATCCCAGATGACACCCACTGGTCCAAAGCCAGAAGGAGAGAGAGAGAGAGAGAGAGAGGGAGAGAGAGAGGGAGAGAGAGAGGAAGAGAGAGAGGGAGGCTCCGTCCCGCCAGCACAGAGTTACTTATGCCACTCAATAATGACCCGGGGACCGCGGCAAAAAATACCCCGAAACGAAACAAAACAAGGAGCGCGGCGGTCACGGGGACGGCTGAGAGAGAGAGAGAGAGAGAGAGAGAGAGAGAAAGAGAGAGAGAGAGTCATAATAGCACCACGTTTCACACCAAAAGCGCCACTGTCGTTAAATCAATAAGTCATTACCTTTAATGGGATAAGCACTTTGAAAACTAATTGAAAACAGCTCCATTTACTCCAGCCAGGCCCCTTAATGCAAACAATACTGTTGTTGCAGCGAAAAAAACAAAGGAGGAAAAAACAGGGGGAGAGGGGGGGAATGGGGGGAGGAGGGGGGGTAGCTGGGGATCCAGTGTCTGATCATTTGGTCACTTTGTAATTCCCTCCTTTTCTCCAGAAGCCGTCTGTTTGACCCTCATCACTTCAAACGGCAGCGTGGAGGCTGAGAATCAAAGCAGCGGCGCAATGACTCTGAAGCGCCGGGGCCACCGGGCCACCGGGGGACCGCCGGGGACTACTGGGGGCCACCGGGGCCACCGGGGCTACCAGGGGCCACAGGGGGGCCACTGGGGACTACTGGGGCCACCGGGAGCCGACCGGAGCCGCCGGGGCGACCGGGGGCCACCGAGGGCTACCAGGGAGCCGCCGGGGGCTACCGGGGTCACCAGGGGGCCACCGGGGGGTTGCCGGAGCCACCAGGGGCCACCGGGGCGACACTCCACTTCGGGGAGACGTTGCAGAAGTTTGGGAGGAGCGGAAGGGATCGTAAAACTTCTTACTTAGCGAAGGTAATATGATTAAGTCTGAGTGGCTCTTAAGTGATTTGTTTTTCCCAGATTCCACAAACAGACTAATCTCACCGCCGCACGAAATGTGTCAACGTTTGACCGTTTCACTAGTGCCACCCCCCCCCCCCCCCCCCCCCCCCACACCACTGCGACCCAGCAATAGTGAGCATCCAAGAATGTGTTGGGGAAGGTTTTTGGAGAGTATTGATTTATATTAGAGAAAATGACTGTGCATTCAATTCCAATCAGAAAGCCTGGCTGGCAGCCGGCCAGCTGTGTTACCGGGGAAGACGCCGCGTGGAGTATAAAGCAAATGCAATGCGCAAAAAGCCAAATATAGATATTATATTGAGAACATCGCTTAATCAGAAATGGATTCTCATCAACACGGTTGCTAAACGAGAACCATCACGAGCTGTTGTTATGTGATGAAAAGAGATTATGGGAACGCCGCCGGCGAAGACATCATCATTAGTCACATATATATATATTTATATATATATTTATATCTTTATATAGGTGACTGTATATTGGGTTTGTCAGAGGCTGTCCGAATGTATAGCGATATTTCACCATATATAGCGGACTCAAAGTTTCCCACAATGCATTGTGAAGAACAGTGAACGACCACCACTAAGAGCTGAAGACAAAAATAGTAGCGCACATGATAGAAAAATGAAAATCTGGGATTTTTGACTGCTGTATAAACTATTTATGTTTCATATTTGGTGCAACCAAGGAGCCATGTGACACCCGTGTGACACCCGTGTGACACCCGTGTGACACCCGTGAAATTCATTAATTTAAGTGTAGACGCCAATCAGCGGTGAGTCGTGCTGAGAGGCCGAGCCCAGAGATTAGTTACTTAACACACACACACACACACAGTATGTACGCGCACACACACACACACACACTCATGCATTCATTCCATCTATTGCTTTTATTTATTTTTTTCCCACATAAACAGGCGAATGAAAGAAGGAGGGCACCATGTGGTTGACCCCGGTGCTAATGGAGCTCAATTAAACGCTTTCAGTGGACCGACCGGGACACCAGGACACCGGGACACCGGGACACCGGGACACCGGGACACCGGGACACCGGGACACCGGGACACCACACCGGGACACCGGGACACCGGGACACCGAGACACCGGGTAACGGGACACCAAGACACCGGGACACCGGGACACCGGGACACCGGACACCGGGACACCGGGACACCGAGACACCGAGACACCGGGGACACCGGGACACCGGGACACCGGGACACCGAGACACCGGGGAACGGGACACCAAGACACCGGACACCGGGACACCGGGACACCGGGGACACCGGACACCGGGACACCGGGACACCGAGACACCGGGACTGACCGCGCAACCGGGACAATGGGTGAACGGTGAACGATGTGGTCGGTGTGGGGGTGGGTGGTGGGGGGCTCGACACTTGTTGTTCTCCTTGAACGAGGTGCTCAAGCTAAATGCTCGCACACGGCTAATGTGTTTAATGGAATTGAGAGCTGCCCGCGTAAGGGCGTCTGCTAAGCAAATAAATAATTGAATGCAAATCCCAACGTCGCGCCTCCTGCCAATTAAGCTAACCTGTTTTAGCTGTAAGTGATTTTATTACATTAGCATGCCGTAGCTCTGACTGCATTAGGGAGGGTTTAATCAGTGTGTAATCAAATTAGAGCCAAGACAGAAGGAGGAAGTGCGGCGAGTCCACGGAGCACCTTGCCCGCGCACCTGCAGCTCTAATCCCAGAAATCCATATTTTACACTGCTTTTCCTACAATATGTCTGCATGTGGGGGGGGAGGGGGGGGATGATCCACGGCTACTTTGCACGCAACGTTTCAGGAAGGAAACGCGAGGAAGCTGTCAAGCCGCGGCCTCCGTGAGAGGGAGCGCGAGGAAGGCTACCGGATGCCTCATGGCTCGCTTTGCTTTTGCTTATTGGAGGCTGTGATGGTGGGGGGGGGGGGGGGGGGGGGGGGGGGGGGGGGGGGTAGCAACACGAGCAATGTGTTTGCCCTGAAGGCAAAGTGCAGAGAGGAGTCTTTAAAGATCTGGTGATGGCCAACCCCTCCCCCTTTTCCCAGCATGCTCCGATCAAGAGGAATACATGAAGGAAAAGGAACAGGCCGTTTATTCCCGGCGCCTTTCCTTCGGATTTTGTTCTCACGATGTGGCGATCAGCTGGTGTGTGTGTGTGTGTGTGTGTGTGTGTGTGTGTAAAGTTCACCCTTTTGGCCTAATGAACTGCTCTGTCACTAACGAGGATCGTTACAGGTGGAGCGATGTCCTCGCCCCGACACATCTCTCATGACATCTCCTCCACCAACTCGCATTAAAGTAATGAAGAGGAAGTGAGCGGCGGGAAGGAGGGAAACAAAGAGGATGCCGAGGTGAGATGGCCACTGACGACAGGAGACGCTCATCATCTCACAAAGCCCTCGCCGTTAACCCACGCCATGTGGGCGGGGCGTCGGCGTGATGTCACACGCTTCCTCTGCATGCTCTCACTCGCCGGTCCTCACTCAACGCTGCAGCCGCTCATGAATTATGGCTTTGCAGTTTAAGAAGTCATTGATGGGAAGGCCGAGCGAGAGAAGAGGAGGAGGAGGAGGAGGAGGAGGAGGAGGAGGGACGTGAAAAAAGAAAAAAGAAAATCAATCGGAAGCGTCTCAATTAATCTGGCGAGTGACGGATTGATTGCGGCCCTAAACTGGGTAAACAGGATTGTCTATTTAAGGGCCGTGATCCCTTAATCATCACTTTAGCTCAAACAGACCGGGGTCTGCTGGCCTGGATGCAGATGCCAGGGCCTCGCCCCCCCTCCCCCTCCCCCCCGCTCCCCATCACCTGTGATGGACGGGAAAAGGCGCATGTGGCCTGCGGCGCTCTCGGCCAAAAATTGCCGACTCGGGACGGCTCCGGCCGGTCCGGCCTGAACCCGGACCGGCGGGCGGGCCGGGCCCCCCTCCGGTTTGCGGCTTTGCAGGAATGGCTGCTACCGGGCCGGAATACAAAACACGGTGTTATGGCTCAGCTCAGCTCGCCATGAGGGCCGCATCATAAGGCTGCAAGAGGAGGAGGAGGAGGAGGAGGAGGAGGAAGGGCTGAGGTACCAGCGGCATAACATGAATTACAATGGGGAATGTTTTACGGCGGGTTGGAGGACCTGAGGGCGCCGAGACGCCGCTCTGCGGAGACGGCTGAGGCCAGATGAATCGTACGCCTCACTCGGAGCGCAGTCATCACCATGCGGGAATACCGCTGTATTCGCCCCCCCCTTCCTCCCTCTCTTATTGTCTGGAGTGCCGGAGTTGCCGGGCTCCGTTCTCCAGAGCCTGATTGAAGAGGCTCTCCTCTCCTCCTCACCGGTTTGATTTACTTAGGCTATCTGTGGGAATTGGGCTGGAAGCTTCCTTATTAAGAGGAGACTGTCTGAAGGGTTCCACTGACTGATTGGGCAATTGAAGGCAAGGCACGTGAGAGGAGATACAACAGCTATCGCTATCTCCAACAACACACACACACACACACACACACACACACACACACACACACACACACACACGTAAACACCCCGGTGGTTTATGTATGAGGTCTAGCAGGCACATGTCTGTCACCGTTCCTGGGATCCAGCTTCAGCCAGTAAACCGGCCGGATCTGTCTCTATGAAGGCTCTTAAACCTCCCTGGTGGTGGCTGGCATGCGTTCAGCCGCTCTCACACACACACCCTGTGCACGCTCACACACACCCTGTGCACGCTCACACACACGCTGTGCACGCTCACACACACCCTGTGCACGCTCACACACACCCTGTGCACGCTCACACACACGCTGTGCACGCTCACACACACGCTGTGCATGCTCACACACACTGTGCACGCTCACACACACGCTGTGCACGCTCACACACACCCTGTGCACGCTCACACACACGCTGTGCACGCTCACACACACCCTGTGCACGCTCACACACACGCTGTGCACGCTCACACACACTAAAAACAGAAACAAAGTGGTGGAGGCGCGATACTCCCCGGCTGCTAATGAAATGAAAGTGATGCATTGTGGGACGCGGTGAGAGGGGCCGGCGCTCCGGACGCCACGTGAAGGAGCGCCGCTCGGCTGCAGGAAGGAGGCGTAAAGATTAGCCTTCGTCTTCATCAATTCTGTGAATGATTTCATCATGCAGGTGTGTGTGTGTGTGCGCTGCAGGTCGCTTGCTATTCTGTGTACAGGATGTTGTGCGCGCGCCATGAATATTTATCCCGCTGATGAATAATGTTGTCTGTTTATATCCCGATGCAAAGGATCGTAATGATCAAACACGATTACCAGTTATGACAGTTATGGTTCCTCCAAGAAGATAAATTATTGATGAGCGGCCATTGATTCCTCGGTCCGAAGAAGGTTGAACTGGGTAATTCCACAGTGTAGATAGCTCCTCCTCCTCCTCCTCCTCCTCCTCCTCCTCCTCCTCCTCCTCCTCCTCTCACCAGTGAGGGCTTTCCCAGTAATTCCATTACCGGCGCTGCGATGGCATCCCATAATCCCGCAGGACGACTTAGGGCCACTTAGAGACTCGTGTCCGTCCAGTGATCTGTCACCATGTGACCAACACGGTTTAAATGAAGGTTCTGGTGGACATCCCATAATGACCTGAAGAAGGCTTCGTAACTCACTCATAACTGCAGGTTTCAGATATTATAACTGAAGTTGTGATTTATTATGATTCATGTCCATACTTTCATACTCACAAAGGAGTAATAACATAATTATTATTGTAATCTTATTATTTTCTTAAATATAGTTTAAGTTGTTGTTGTTTAACTTAAAGTAAAAATGTGCTTTAGTTTTGTATATTGTTACTGCATTTATATATATATAAATATATAGATATTGCAGGTATATGCATATATAAGTAGAATATTTATGCAACTCAATTTACTTCAAGCAAACAACGGTTACTTATATTCACATAATAATGTATAATAACAGTCAATATAGTTTATTTTATTATTTTTTTTAATTTATAATTACTGTGAGGTATAATGCATTGAAATATGGTTATAAGCGACTATAACAGGATTATTGTTTGCTTTAAGTGAGTAAAATTAATTAGCAAAAACAACATACAGAACTTTGCTAAATTAATTTCTTTAATTATGAAGTTTTGTGATACAAGTCTTATAATTTGTTATGATTATTGTTAAAGAGCATTATGAATCAGAGTGACTACAGCGGATACTGCAATGGGCTGAGGAAGTGAGACAGACACACACACACACACACACACACACACACACACACACACACACACACACACACACACACACACACACACACACTCTGCTGTACTCAACAGATTAGCAGCCTTTGTTACACAAGTGGTGTTTTCTGAGAAAGGACCGGGCGTCTGAGAGGCTGTGAGGGCTGAGAGGAGTGTGTGTGTTTTCCTGCTGCTCACACACACACACACACACACACACACACACACACACACACACACACACACACACACACACACACACACACACACAGCGGATCAGGCCCTCTCTCCAGCTCTTGTTTGTGGCTCCATCTCTGTGATCAGCCTCACGCCCATCAGGCTGAACCGGCCGGAGGACGGGTCAAGCTGCGTGGCTCACCCAGTAGACACGCCCCCTCCCCCGCCCCCCTCCCCCCCACCCAATCACCCTTCTCTCACCGCTCCATCCCTCCATCTCCGAGCGAGTGCATAAATCTGCCCCAGCTCGACAGCTGCAATCAACAAGGCCCGTAGTGAACCATGTGTAATGGGCGGTTACGACAGGGGCGTCGGGGAGCGGCACGATTTACAGCAACAATTATAGCCCCCGTACGGGGGGGGGGGGGGGGGGGGGGCACACAGGTACGTCCCCATGCAGTCGCCCCCTCACGGTGATGCATCTGGATCTGTGTGGTGGATTCCCCGAGCAATGCTCGACAGCGATTGGCTCGCAGCAACAAGCCCGAATGTGGCGGGAAAGGGGGGGGGGGAGGGGGGGAGGGGCTACAGGATGATCCTTCCTCAGCGAACGCTAAAGCTCCTCGTCTCCTCGGTCACGTGACACGAGGGGGGCGTGGCCATATTTCACACAAGTGGCGGTGTGTGTGTGTGTGTGTGTGTGTGTGTGTGTGGCCATAAAGGGGAAGCTTTTCCAACATCAGTCACTTTAATCAACACGTGACCTTTTAAAAAGCCATTATGACAAACAGATCAGCTGACCTGGCGTGTGGCCCCGAACACACACACACACACGCACACGCACACACACGCACATGCACACACACGCACATGCACACACACACACACACACACGCACACACACGCACACGCACACACACACGCACATGCACACACACGCGCATGCACACACACGCACATGCACACACACACACACATGCACATGCACACACACACACACGCACATGCACACACACGCGCATGCACACACACGCGCATGCACACACACGCGCATGCACACACACGCACATGCACACACACATGCACATGCACACACACGCACACGCACACAGGTAGATGCGTGTTTAATGGCCGTTATGATATCAGGTGTCACCTTATCAACGTGCAGACTCATTTAGTTTCAGTGAGACGAGGAAACCAACAATATCAGTGATCAATTTCAAATCTAATTATTATTTTCCGCATATTGAATTATGGATTATGAATTATGGATTATGAATCAACACTCCACGAGGACTCACCCACTTCAGAAGAGAAAACAGGAAGTTTAGATAAACTTCAGGGAGAAAAGAGGAATCGTAATTAGACATGAAGAATATTCCCGATAATCAAATCCCATTTTGTACTCGGGACTTTGGAATTAAATTAACTGGTTTCATATACTGGGAGCTCGCTCCCACTGTCTTCACTCTGAGATGTGTTGCCGGAACGCCGCCCCCAGAGACCAGATGGGAATCTAATTACCGGGATCAATATTACTCAGAACGTTCTCTTTCCAGCTACTGGTGTCTACTGGTGTCTGCCGGTGTCTACTGGTGTATACTGGTGTCTGCTGGTGTCTACTGGTGTCTGCTGGTGTCTACTGGTGTCTGCTGGTGTCTACTGGTGTCTACTGGTGTCTGCTGGTGTCTGCTGGTGTCTACTGGTGTCTGCTGGTGTCTGCTGGTGTCTGCTGGTGTCTACTGGTGTCTGCTGGTGTCTACTGGTGTCTACTGGTGTCTACTGGTGTCTACTGGTGTCTGCTGGTGTCTGCTGGTGTATACTGGTGTCTGCTGGTGTCTACTGGTGTCTACTGGTGTATACTGGTGTCTGCTGGTGTCTACTGGTGTCTGCTGGTGTCTACTGGTGTCTGCTGGTGTCTGCTGGTGTCTGCTGGTGTGTACTGGTGTCTACTGGTGTCTGCTGGTGTCTACTGGTGTCTGCTGGTGTCTACTGGTGTCTACTGGTGTCTGCTGGTGTCTACTGGTGTGTACTGGTGTCTACTGGTGTCTGTCTACTGGTGTCTACTGGTGTGTACTGGTGTCTACTGGTGTCTACTGGTGTCAGTTGGTGTTTTCAAATTAAATTGTAGTGAGTGGAGTATCTATTTTTTTGGGCGGTTCACACCTTTTTCCCCGTTCTGGGTTAAACAGACACGTGCCGGCTGGACGGATGGATTCCTGCAGAGCACCGGTGCACACGGGGGGTGGTGTGTGTGTGTGTGAGTGTGTGTGTGTGTGTGTGTGTGTGTGTGTGTGGTGAGGGGGGGGGGGGGTGGAGCCCAAACGCGCTGATTCAGGTGAAAGCGGTGCATTCGGTGCAGGGAGGGTGAGATCCCACCGCCATATGCCGCGTGCAGATCAGTGCTCGGCCTCTTTCCCTCTCACGACGGTTCAGATTAATTACGATCATCACGTCTCGAGTCTGGCTCCATAAATCAACCCCGGCTTTAAAATAATGTAGTAAAATAATATTCCATATACGCGTCCAGCACCATTATCGGCCGTCTCATTCGGAGACGAGGGGGAGAGAATTAGATAAAATGTGAGACTACTTGTGAAAAAAATCTTTTCTCTCCAACGCCGGACCATAAATAATTACATTTCTAGCAAATGGCCAGAAGGTTGAGAGCCACTTTAAATGTGCACGGCTAAATGTGAACGGCTAAATGAACACGGCTAAATGTAATGGGAATAGACTTCTATACAACCATAGGTGGTCAGGAGAGAGAATGCAGCTTTAACACATGAAGCATAGACTTCTATACAACCAGAGGAGTCGCCCCCTGGTGGTCAGGAGAGAGAATGCAGCTTTAACACATGAAGCATAGACTTCTATACAACCAGAGGAGTCGCCCCCTGGTGGTCAGGAGAGAGAATGCAGCTTTAACACATGGAGCATAGACTTCTATACAACCAGAGGAGTCGCCCCCTGGTGGTCAGGAGAGAGAATGCAGCTTTAACACATGAAGCATAGACTTCTATACAACCAGAGGAGTCGCCCCCTGGTGGTATGTAGAGAGAATACAGCTTTAACACATGAAGCATAGACTTCTATACAACCAGAGGAGTCGCCCCCTGGTGGTCAGGAGAGAGAATGCAGCTTTAACACATGAAGCATAGACTTCTATACAACCAGAGGAGTCGCCCCCTGATGGTCAGGAGAGAGAATGCAGCTTCAACACATGAAGCATAGACTTCTATACAACCAGAGGAGTCGCCCCCTGGTGGTCAGGAGAGAGAATGGAGCTTTAACACATGAAACATAGACTTCTATACAACCAGAGGAGTCGCCCCCTGGTGGTCAGGAGAGAGAATGCAGCTTTAACACATGAAGCATAGACTTCTATACAACCAGAGGAGTCGCCCCCTGATGGTCAGGAGAGAGAATGCAGCTTCAACACATGAAGCATAGACTTCTATACAACCAGAGGAGTCGCCCCTGGTGGTCAGGAGAGAGAATGGAGCTTTAACACATGAAACATAGACTTCTATACAACCAGAGGAGTCGCCCCCTGGTGGTCAGGAGAGAGAATGCAGCTTTAACACATGAAGCATAGACTTCTATACAACCAGAGGAGTCGCCCCCTGATGGTCAGGAGAGAGAATGCAGCTTCAACACATGAAGCATAGACTTCTATACAACCAGAGGAGTCGCCCCCTGGTGGTCAGGAGAGAGAATGGAGCTGTTTTCACTTCTTTTTTCAACCAAAGCCTGCTCCAACGTGATTGGTCGATGCTACCCGGACTACAAAGGGAAACCACAGCCAAAGCCTGCAGCTGGTCTTGTTGCTGATGCAGACCTGGTTTACAGACACGGACCAGTTCTCACTCTTCCTCGGTATTGAGGTGTTTAGTCATTGAGTTGCATCCGATGCAACAGGGGTCAGCTGACCTTTGTGCCATGTGATTCCGAGGCCGAGCGGCTCAGCCGAACGGTGGTCTTGTTTTCAATAATGTAGCCGTGTTAATAAATGCCTTTTCTCCCACTTTAAGAAAGCAGTATGCCTTGAATGTTGATGCTCTCTCATGGACGTGCACGGACTTACAAATGAATGAAATGACCTCAAAGCAACTCATATGCGATGGATCGCGGCCCTTTGGAGGCACTCGAGGGTCCGGGGCCCCGGGCAGCGGCCTGATTAGCCGCTAACTCGACTTTGCAAGCAAAGAAAGACAGTCCTCGTCTTACCTGAGGAGCTAACGGCCGTTCTGTGATCTTAAAGGAGTCGAACCATCTGAGTCATGAGGCTCGCAGTAGTATTAGTATATTATAAGTACTCACTGAGCTCCAACAGCCGAGACTGAGACACCTCGTGCAACAAACAGGAAATGTTTGCTTCATTTCAGAGAACACCGCCGCCGCCCGGGGAACAGCAAATGCAAGCAATGTTTGTTTGTGTTTGCCTATGTAGAGCACACACACACACACACACACACACACACACACACACACACACACACACACACACACACACACACACACACACAGAGACATGCATAATGTCTTCCTTGCAAAAAAACTCGGTTTAAAATGTGCATAAAACTCCCGGGTGAGTCGGACAGCGCGCCGTAAAGCGCTGCAGCGGCTGCAAAGCGCGTCGATGCCGTTTCTTTAGACGTTTACTCGTCTCTTACAGCGTCATTCATAACAGTTTTGTTTTTTACCAATTTGCAACACACTCGTGCATTTGTGGAGTACCAGTAAAATTAGAGGCTCTTCCTCGTCCTGCACCGGGGGAACCGCACGACATTGATTAGTCATCGCTTCGCTCCTGATGAGATTCCAGCGCTTCGTTGGATGGGAGAGAGGAATAAGAAAACAAACAAGCGAAGTGGATTCCCGCCGTCTCTCCTTCCTCCAGAGCCGCTCGTCTTCGTCCTCGTCTTCGTCCTCCTGGGACGGCGGTTTGCTGCTAAACAGGAAACAGCAGCTCTGTGCGTCTCTTCAGCCTCTCAGACAACAGACAGAAGCACAGAGGTATCAAACCAGCGACATCCTGTCAGAGAGCCTGCGGGGTTTGTTTTCAGGCCATTGTTCTGAGAGAGGAACCCTGAGAGGAACCCCCCCCATCACCTCTTCACGGGGCGTCTCAGCTCTTCTGTGTGTTCAGCACATTTCGGCGGTGGATATTTGAAATGTCAGGACACTTACTCTGTCTGTGGTGGATCTGAACCTCCATACCGCCAGGCTCAGTCCTGGACCGGCCCCATGTATTATTCATCCTGGGGGAGGGGGGGTGGGGGGTACAGGGGCCAGTGCACTTGACTTTGTCAAAGTTCTGTAAACACATGCAGTAAATTATTGAGGTGTCTAAAGGACGGCCTGTTGCTCGGCCCGGTGCCATGACAGGCTGGACGGGCAGTAACGAGGAGCTGCGTAAGCACCCTCAGACAGCCATTAAAAATGTATGAATCACCTCGGCTCCCTCTGGCCAGGCAAAGCAGGGGGGGGGGACCCACAACTTCTTAGGCTCACCCGGCAAACATCGAGCCAACGACCTGCCAATTCCCTCCGTCAGCTGGAGACGAGTTAAAGGCGACTGTCAGGTGTTGGCAGACACACACACACACACACACACACACACACACACACACACACACACACACACACACACACACATCCGCGTGTGAATCACCTGGATGTGTGTTTGTTGGAAAAGACCCTCACTATGATCTTCTTCTTCTTCTTCTTCTTCTTCTTCTTCTTCTTCTTCTTCTTCTTCTTCTTCTTCTTCTCATCCTTCTTCCTCTTCCTCCTATGCTTCACAATCCAATAGGTAGTACTTCCTGGTGGTCTAATTGGTCCCGAGTGGAGTTTTGTCTTCATCGGCTACGAGGAGACCCTCAGGACTTTATTGCTATTGGATTCATGACAGCGGAGACAGAGAAAAGATGCTAAAGCTATAATTTATTAACATTTCTTTTTTTTTTAATTGAGCCGTGAGTCGTCGCTGCTTCCTGCCTGAGGTTTGAGAGGCGGAGACAAGACGTTGTGTTGTGCGTCTCAACCAGCGGAAACAACACACACATGTACTTAAAATAATGAGGACAGACAGTTAAATACATGTGTTGAGTAAAGTAAACCTTGTGGTTCTACTTGAATCCTCAGTTTGAGTTTAAACACAAACAGCGTTATATTCTTCAGATGCACAATAAGTTGTTATTCCTTCCTGAAGAAGAAAGAAACCTGAAGACTCTTTGATGTCTTCAGTTTATTTTGAGTGAGCTGGAGGTGCCGATCAATGCATAACTTCCTGTATAGCTCCGGCTAGTGTGCTGCATTTTTGTTGGCTAACAGGAAGTTAGCATCGCGCTGGTGGCCAATGGGAAGCTTCCATTGGGTTTTGGATTATTGCAGATAATAAGCTTTGTGGCCAATAAAAATATAAAAAAATCACCACTTTTCTCATATTATTTTCTTTTGAAGCAATTAGCAGAAGTGAAAAGCTAACGTGCGCTAAGCTACAAACAAACTCCACCCTGGTCACATGACTTCAGTGATCTATTTAAAAGCTTCCGGAGGGTCAGCTGATGTCTTTCATGTCGGAGAGCAAAGCGGGAAAAACACGGACCTCGTGTCTAGAACCAAACACACACAACACCGTAAGTTCAAAAAGTAAAGAATGCCGACTCACTCCCGGGGCTTTCAGGCCTCGGTCCTGCAGCGTTCACTGCAAACCGCCGTCATGTGCTTTGATGGGAGCACATCTGACGGCCTGGGCATCGGGAGCAGAGTTCTCTTTTCTGGGATCAATAGGTGGAATCCTAAAACTTGTTTCTTAACAAATTACCAACTCTTTTCAGATTGGAGCCAGACATCGATACCCGATCCGCCTGAGTACTGGTCTTCTCTCCTCATGAATAAAGCAACAGCGCAATCACTGACTCCACCTGAACCTCCAGCACTGACAATAACACCTGCTGGCTCGGCTCCCAGCCTCCCATTGGCCCCTCAGCCTCCCATTGGCCCCCATCAGCCTCCCATTGGTTCTCCTCAGCCTCTCATTGGTCCTCCTCAGCCTCTCATTGGCCCCCTCAGCCTCCCATTGGTCCTCATCAGCCTCTCATTGGCCTCCCACAGCCTCTCATTGGCCACTCAGCCTCCCATTGGCCCCCTCAGCCTCCCATTGGCCCCCTCAGCCTCCCATTGGCCCCCTCAGCCTCTCATTGGCCCCCTCAGCCTCCCATTGGCCCCCTCAGCCTCTCATTGCCCCCCCTCAGCCTCCCATTGGCCCCCTCAGCCTCTCATTGGCCCCCTCAGCCTCCCATTGGCCCCCTCAGCCTCTCATTGGTCCCCTCAGCCTCCCATTGGCCCCCTCAGCCTCCCATTGGTCCTCCTCAGCCTCTTATTGGCCACTCAGCCTCCCATTGGTCCTCCTCAGCCTCCCATTGGCCACAGAGCCATTAGAAAAGCATCTCCTGGCGTACAGAACCAGAGGATGTGCAGCACCCTGACAGGTCCCTGGGGTGCACCGCTTAGACATTAAGGCGATCTGTTCCCTGAGCGGACGGCCGTCGTAATTTATCTGTTTTTAAGCTGCAGTTGAGTACTTTTCCACATCCATCTTGGCGGCATTAGGGTTTCAGAAGCAGGCGTGGATCCGGCTGAGATGATTGCAGTGGTTTTCTATAGTCTCCTGCGGCGCCTCTCCCTGACCCCGAGCGTGTAATCTATATTTTCAGAATAATATAGAGAAGCAGAGATGTTCAAGGGCGCAACCCTCTAATCTACTCTACTCGCAGCGTCCACAACCCGCCTGCCGAGCTTCGGAGGAATAAACGCCGCTCGTTACAGCCGCCTCAATTTACCTCAACGCGGCCAATCAGAAGAAAAACAGAATAACTGCACGAAAAAAAAGAAAGAACAAAAGTGACAAATGTGTTGCATCACGCAATTAATACCACGCACACGTCCGAGAGCAGCAAACACGAGGCGCTCGCTGCTCCTCGCGGCCGCCGGACGAGTCGATAACCACACGGCCACAACGATCGAGCCCCCCCCCCACAGTCCACGTCTCCTCCGCTCGGAGACAGCACAAGGCATATGTGCTCATCCATTACATGTGCTCTCCAAAAGGGGGTCAGCGGCCCGGGCAGGAGCGAGTTGGCAGAAATAAAAGCCTGGAGACGACTCTGGGGGGGGGGGGGGGGGGGGGGGGAGGGGCATTTTTCAGAAAATTGCCTTTTGGGTACAAAATAAATAAAAATGGTGCCTCTTGGCCGCCGTGTCAGTCAAAGGCAATTTGATTATTATCAATCAGCATTAGGAGACAGCGGATCTATACGCTCGTCCTGAAGCGGCACCGGCCGGCCCTGAGAGGAGGCTCCGGGGCTCCGGGGGCCCGATCCCGTCGCTCCGTCCGCTTTTTCCATCTCTGTCTCTTTTTTTTTTTTCTCAACTCCAATCAGCCCTGCCTATCCCCACATCACCACCCTGTCATCTCCACCAATACCAATCCCACCGCCGCCTGCACAATACCCCCCCCCCCCCACCCCCACCACACCGCCCCCCTCTGAAAAGTCTCATATCGCCCCATGTGAAAAACAAGCTCTATCTCTGTGTGGGAAGAGAATCAATCTCTGCTTGAATCCCTGACGCTCAGATACCAGGAGGAGGGGGAGGAGGGGGGAGGAGGGGGGTATTCGGCACATCAGTCTTCCCTTTCGGTCACATGCTGCCTTTTTGACTTTGTGCCGAGTCAGGATAAACACTAAAGACAAAAGCCCCCCTCCCCCCCCTCCCCCCGGATCACAGAGCGTTCCCGTTATCGATTCCCACCCTCTGCGTCCCAACAAGGCAGAATGAGCGCCGCATCTGTATCAATCTGTGCGCCTGCAAGTCTGCACTCGGAGCATCTGCGTGCCCGTGTGGGGCGCGGCGCTTTAATCAAGGCCCCCCGCACATCAGATTAATGGAGAAATTTGATAAACGTCTCCTATTCGGCGGCGGAATTTCTGCCGACTCAGGACTTTTGGGTGTGCGGGTGTGGGAAATGAAGAATTAAGAGCGGGAGCCGGGGAGGAGGGAGCGGGATGGTTCGAGGTCATCTCTCTTTTAAAAAATGACTTTTAATCAGAATTAAAACCTTCTCGCAATATCCCAGTGATGATTTCATTACCGGGGGAATCAAGATGTCATCCATTTTGAGGACGGGGTTGTCAGAAGTATTTTTTTGGGGGGGGGGGTACTGGCTTTTGAGACATTTGAGAGCAGCTGCTGGCAGAACCATTTCCAGTCATCAGGTCCCATCAAGTATTCATGTTTCAAAAGCCTCCGCATTTCATTCTTTAATGAGCATTAAATGTCCCCGCAACAAAAACTAATGGACGTCCCTTTAACTGTCAGGGTTCAGATTACAGCACGCCGATTGAGCTCCGCCTCCAAATCTGAATAAACCTGTAAAATAATATGTGCATGTGGCGAATAAAAAGAAAAAGCTTGCCGTAACTCAAATGTGAGGCAAACGCATCAGAGGAGGAATTTACTGCCCGACAGAGAGAGCCGAGCAGAAAACACAAGAAATCAACTCTCCGTCTGCGGCGGGAAAAACAACAACAACAAAACAACAGACCTCCATTTTTCATTACGCTTTAAACGGCTGCACGCAACACCGGGAGGACGGCAAACTCTCATAACAGATATAGATTGCTTGTTTTCTTGCTCTCTGTTGACATTGCCACAAAGCCGGGATAATATTGATGGTGAAATTATTCAATTTATTAAGTAATCTTGGGGGGGGCGGGGCTTTCCAGCGTGGCGGCGGCTGCACCGGTGAACCAAAGTGGCACTTTGCGGGCACGTTGATCCGTCACCGCTAAGCGAGGCTGACACGCGGGATGGAAGTCTTGTCATTCATTTACCCGCGACAACCCGCGTATGCTAATGTCCGAGCGCCTTGAGCTCAGCGGGGGGGGCGGGGCCTCAGGGGGGGAACCAGCAGGGGGGGCGGGGGGGCCTGAGGGGGGACCTGCAGGGGGGGGTCACTGCTACAGCATGAGGGTCCGGACGATCCTGAACCCCTGAGCCGGACTGGTGGCGGGAAACATGTCAAAATAACAATATTTCGACTGATATTTGCAGTAGATAATAACATCTATTTTACGTGGGAAAAAATTAAAACATTAAAATACCGTGATTTCTGCCAGGAAGTCTTTGAAAAAAGAAGGCGAATTATTCCTTCTTTAAAAAACACAAAGTTTTGAATAAAAAAAAATAAAAAAAATGGCTGCAATGGACAAGGAAGCCATATTCAATTAAAATAATAATAATAATAATAAACATCTTTTAGTTCACGAGGACAGATAACAAAACAGGCTTTGGTGTAAAATATTGAGTTTTTTTAAATAATTACGCAGTTTTCTCACGTAGTCACCCAATCTGGAACCCTATACTATATGCATATATGTATACTTTATGTCCACACTTCAGTTGTGTTGCATCAACATGTTTTTCAGGAACAAAGAGAAAGCAAAACACAAACAAATCTGCTCCCAATTTTAGTCGTTTCTTTTGTTTTCTGGGACTCACCAAATGTTGAGCGTCTCAAGTCGCTCTTCTTTTACAAATGAAAGCGTTTCTTTTCCTTTTAGTTCATTCAACAGAAGCTTCTCCTCGACTCGCTCACAGCAGCTGCCTCGCATGGTTTACATACATAAAGATAAACCACTCAGCCACGCGCTCCAATTTATGATCAAGTGGGATTCATCATTTAGCACATCTGGAGTTGACGTCTCTCGTTTTCATGCAGAATGTTGATGCATGAGGTCATTACATCACGTGCACTCTGTTGATTTAACCAACGCAACGTGCACGAGTCCTCCATCCCGGCTGCTGCTCACTGTCAACGTCTCCATAGAAGGCTCCATATGAAGATATGAAGACATGAAGATATGAAGACATGAAGATATGAAGACATGAAGACATGAAGACATGAAGACATGAAGACATGAAGATATGAAGACATGAAAATATGAAGACATGAAGATATGAAGATATGAAGACATGAAGATATGAAGACATGAAGATATGAAGACATGAAGACACGAAGACATAAAGACATAAAGACATGAAGACATGAAGACATGAAGACATGAAGATATGAAGATATGAAGATATGAAGACATGAAGATATGAAGATATGAAGATATGAAGATATGAAGATATGAAGACATGAAGACATGAAGACATGAAGACATGAAGATATGAAGATATGAAGATATGAAGACGTGAAGACGTGAAGACGTGAAGACGTGAAGACGTGAAGACATGAAGATATGAAGACATGAAGCTATGAAGACATGAAGATATGAAGACATGAAGATATGAAGATATGAAGATATGAAGACATGAAGATATGAAGATATGAAGATATGAAGATATGAAGACATGAAGACATGAAGATATGGAGACATGAAGACATGAAGACATGAAGACATGAAGATATGAAGATATGAAGACATGAAGACATGAAGATATGGAGACATGAAGACATGAAGACATGAGGATATGAAGATATGAAGATATGAAGACATGAAGACACGAAGACATAAAGACATAAAGACATGAAGACATGAAGACATGAAGACATGAAGAAATGAAGACATGAAGACATGAAGACATGAAGATATGAAGACATGAAGACATGAAGACATGAAGACATGAAGATATGAAGACATGAAGACATGAAGACATGAAGACATGAAGATATGAAGACATGAAGATATGAAGACATGAAGATATGAAGACATGAAGACATGAAGACATGAAGACATGAAGACATGAAGATATGAAAATATGAAGACATGAAGACATAAAGATATGAAGACATGAAGACATGAAGACATGAAGACATGAAGATATGAAGATATGAAGACATGAAGATATGAAGATATGAAGACATGAAGACATAAAGATATGAAGACATGAAGACATGAAGACATAAAGATATGAAGATATGAAGACATGAAGACATGAAGACATGAAGATATGAAGATATGAAGACATGAAGACATGAAGATATGAAGATATGAAGACATGAAGACATAAAGATATGAAGATATGAAGACATGAAGACATAAAGATATGAAGATATGAAGATATGAAGACATGAAGACATGAAGACATGAAGATATGAAGACATGAAGACATGAAGCTATGAAGACATGAAGACATGAAGACATAAAGATATGAAGACATAAAGATATGAAGATATGAAGACATGAAGACATGAAGATATGAAGACATGAAGATATGAAGACATAAAGATATGAAGACATGAAGATATGAAGATATGAAGACATGAAGACATGAAGATATGAAGACATAAAGATATGAAGACATGAAGATATGAAGACATGAAGATATGAAGACATAAAGATATGAAGACATGAAGATATGAAGACATAAAGATATGAAGATATGAAGACATGAAGACATGAAGACATGAAGATATGAAGACATGAAGACATGAAGACATGAAGACATGAAGACATGAAGACATGAAGACATGAAGATATGAAGATATAAAGACATGAAGACATGAAGATATGAAGACATAAATATATGAAGATATGAAGACATGAAGACATGAAGATATGAAGACATGAAGACATGAAGACATGAAGACATGAAGACATGAAGACATGAAGACATGAAGACATGAAGACATGAAGACATGAAGATATGAAGACATGAAGACATGAAGATATGAAGATATGAAGACATGAAGACATGAAGACATGAAGACATGAAGATATGAAGACATGAAGACATGAAGACATGAAGACATGAAGACATGAAGACATGAAGACATGAAGACATGAAGATATGAAGACATGAAGACATGAAGACATGAAGACATGAAGACATGAAGACATGAAGACATGAAGACATGAAGATATGAAGACATGAAGACATGAAGACATGAAGACATGAAGACATGAAGACATAAAGACATGAAGACATGAAGACATGAAGACATAAAGATATGAAGACATGAAGACATGAAGACATAAAGATATGAAGACATGAAGACATGAAGACATGAAGACATGAAGACATGAAGACATAAAGATATGAAGATATGAAGACATGAAGACATAAAGATATGAAGACATGAAGACATGAAGACATGAAGACATAAAGACATGAAGACATAAAGACATGAAGATATGAAGACATGAAGACATGAAGATATGAAGATATGAAGACATAAAGACATAAAGATATGAAGACATGAAGACATGAAGATATGAAGACATGAAGATATGAAGATATGAAGACATGAAGATATGAAGACATGAAGACATGAAGACATAAATATATGAAGACATAAAGATATGAAGACATAAAGATATGAAAATATGAAGACATGAAGACATGAAGCCGGCGATTACTCGTCACTCCGGATGTTGAGAAACATTCGGTCCGGCGGCGCCCGTTGCCCGGCAACCGAGCCAAATACCGAATTCTTCAAATGCCGCGCACGTCGATGCGCTCCGAGGTATCGACGTGTAATTATCTCCTGGAGTAATCACGCGGCTATTTAGAGCGCCGTGATTGCACAGTATGGATCCGTGTTTGTTCAATGAATTCATCGAGCGGATTGATACATTTAGTGATTCGTGTGGAATCCATCCCATAATCAAGAGTCAGAGAGGAAGGAGACCGTGTGGAATACCTTCAGCATGACATCACTGCTCCCCCCCCCCACACTCCCTTGTAAAGGTGTGATGCCTGTGAGAACCTTCCGGGACACTGAGGTGAATCCCAGGATGTGAACCAAACTAACCCCACAGTCCTCCGACTGCAGCCGCTCTCCAGTTACCGGCTCAGATCGACCACTTAATAAAACAGTCCATCTGATCCCCCCCTCCCTTACAGCGATGATGTCGTGATCAGATGTATCGAGGCGGACACCTGACATGCTGGTGTTGCTTCCGCAGCAGCTGTCACTGCGGTCTGTCAGCTGATTGACTCGCTTTTTTCGGATTAATATTTCATCTTTCACTTAATAGAAAGTGGAAAAAAATAAAACAGATGTTCTGCAGCCGTGTGCGCTGGGAAATAAGCTGCCGGTAACGCGTGCATTACTTACAGCCGGCTAACTAAATTTAGAATGAAATATGCATGCAACAGATGCCTCACAATCAAGTTCCAAAAGCCTATAATGGGATATCGACGGCTCCGTTGGCGACCTCGTCGGGAACCAACACAACTTTGGGAACGCTCAACCGGAAAGATGCCCCGGCTGCATTCCAGCTCTGCTGCCCTTTAAAGCGCTGACCTCTCCACAGAGTGAGGGCCCCGATGTGATTAATACTGCGAGGCATTTATTGGCACGCAAGGCACTTTTACCAATAGGTCACCCGCTTGACCCCTGCGCCGGCACGGGGATCGAAACCGAGTGGACGGGAAACTATATGGCTTAGGGTGGTAACAACAGGCATCTCCAACTCATAACCATCCCACTCATAGAAAGCTATCACACGCACACACACACACACACACACACACACACACACACACACACACACACACACACACACACACACACACACACACACACACACACACACACACACACACACACAGATCCTTAGTCTCTATCACATTCACCAAGACCCACCCACACAACACACACAGCCCGGGGCATAAAAGGTTTCTGCGGCCAGAGCACAAACAAACTAATTTGTAACCTGCCATGACACACACACACACACACACACACACACACACACACACACACACACACACCCCTCTGTGCAGCTCGATGGATCAGACTGTTTATCAGAGGCTCTCCACCAGCAGCGGGGAGACGGATCATAATGTCAGCGATCGACTGCACTCCGATCAATACGGATACCTGTTCAGATATCTATCGATGCAATTTACTGGGGATATTAATCCGAGCTCAGGTAAATGTCAGGAGTTCTGCTCGCCGCCGCATCCAGGTCGTAATTGGACCGCGAGGTGCCTCGGCGACACCAGGCGTCACAGAAAAGTTAACTTAAAAAAAAAAGATATATATTTATATATATGTGTGAATATATATAAAACAGTTTTGGAACACTTTGGCTCCTGTATCAGGTCAAAGCGCTTCTTAAAATAGGACACGATTTGTCTTCCATAAAGAGGATAGATGGAGCATCAGAACGGGAATAACAAACAGCCGAGGAACCGGAGAACACAACAACATATGCACGCTCCGGTTTATCAGCAGGAAATAGCCAGGGCCGCGTTCCCATGCTCCTTAATCATACTGATGCATGTACACGAGCACACACACACACACACACACACACACACACACACTTCTCTATCTTCCACAAGCAGTCGGGCAAATAAAAAAAAAAGAAAGCGTGCCCGTGCAACACACATTCCTTCACATTCCTTCTCCTATTTTTTTTCAAAGGAAGAGCTGACTGCAACATTTTTCTGCACTTAAAAAAAAAAAAAAAAGTAGCCAGTGTCAAAATGATAAATGAGGGATCACGAGGGAGAGCGTGCATACTTACATCCGACTGCACAAGAGCTCCGGAGCGGCGGCGGCGGGAACGTGCGGATGGCGCCGCCGGCCCACGTTCCCGCCGCAGCGGCCGGCGCTCCGAAGCCGTTGTTGTTGCAGCCGCTATGCAAATGACACGACACTGATTGAGAATGTGAAATTACTACCAACACAACAATAACATTTCCAACACAAACGGGGCGTGTGGAGCGCGTGACCTGACATCCCGATGTGTGTGTGTGTGTGTGTGTGTGTGTGGGGGGGGAGGGGCTCGTACAGGTGTTGGTGGTAAAAGGTTGATTGCTAATTTCCCCGAGGTGAACGCTGCGGCTCACAGATGTGTGTGTGAGTGTGTGTGTGTGTGTGTGTGTGTGGAACATCTGATCGGCATCAGACCGCCGGTGCACGGCGGCGCTGGGATTTGTTTTCAAACATCGTTTATAACGTCGTTCTCGACATCGGCTCCAAAATGGCGCTCGGCTAAAGAGATTGATGGGCGGGCGAGGCGGCTGCTTAATACGCGTGATTGGCCGCGCGTGGGCGTGCATGTGCTGCGGGCGCGCACGTGCACGCGCACACTCTGCTTTACTGGATCAACATTCATTCCAATGAAGCAGATATCGACGCGTCGGCATTTCTGTCACTCTGAGGTTTCTTTTCTTTTTAAATGATTACAAATGTGCAAACGGCAGCAAAGCAACATTTCATGTGTGTGTGTGTGTGTGTGTGTGTGTGTTGTGTTTTATTAGTTTTGGTGCACAAACACTGATATCGGGCCGATGCGACTCAAACGGCTGGATCAGATATTGTTGATAATGAAGCTGATCTTGTTTTATGTTGAGAATCATTTCTATAGATTAGTTGTCCTTTTATGATCAATATCGTATTTATGGGCGTATTTATAAGATGTCTGAAGCTTCAGTTATGGATCAACCAATAAAATCATCGTTTACATTTTAACTGGATTTGAGTTTTCCTCTTTGCAGCATTAAAACTATTATTTTAATAATAATATCCATATCAATGTATCAGAATCATGTGTGATGTTGCCTCATTATTGATCCAACCATGAGGTCCATATGCATCGATATCTGATCGCATGTTGTTGTGACTTTCAAAGAAAACGCTTTCTTGTCTTTTCAGTTTATTTCCACGTAATCACATCTTATTTTATCTGTTTTTATCTTTTTAACGGAGGGTTTGGGGTCCGACAACAAGCAGCTCGTAATAAAACGAGAGCTCGGCAGATAACGAGAGGGAAAAAGAGCCTTTTGCAAAGTTACTGCATGGGCAGCGCCCAGCGCCGCGGATCAATTACAATGTGATTACAATACAGACAGAAATACAGCCGGTCTGCTCTGTCTGCACTGATAGCTGAGAGATAAGCACCTGAGGGATGGCTGAGAGAAGCACCTGGCCAGAACACATCCATGCTGTCAATAAATTACTCTGGGGGGGGGCAGCCGGCCTCCTGCAGTCCATCTAGAGCTGGGGCTCTGGTGGGCTGTGGTGGTGGTGGTGCAGTAGAAGAAGAGAAGGCTCCGCCCCCTCTCAGCAAGCCCTTCTGTAACCCCACCCCCCCAACAAGTAGGTGCAATTTCAAAAAACTTTGATCAACCCTTTTTTTTTTTACGCTCATCAAGGAGCTAACAGACGCGGCCGAGAGTCAAGAGGACGAGGAAGAGGAGGAGGAAGAGGAGGAGGAAGAGGAGCACAAAGACAAAGAGATCAGCGATAAGACGGCGGAGTGCAGCGTATCGACTGCTGTCACTTAGGAGCATGTTAAGGAGTGTATTAAGGATTAGAGGGGATTAGTCATATCAGATCACTGGAGGGTTATCGGTGGCCACCGCGCCGCAGCGAGGAGCTCCCGGCCGCTCCGAAACCCAGCGCCCCCCCTCCCCCTCCCCCCCATCCCCTCCCCTCCCCCCGCCCTCCTATAAGTCTTCATATTAACCCATTAAGTCGGACGATTTATGAGTTTGGAGAAACAATTAAGCCGCTGATTTTTATTAGGAGGCTGATTGAGTGGCTCCTCCCCCCTCGACTCTACCAAACTTTACCCCTCCAGAGAGGGTGGTGGTGGTGGTGGGGGCCTCCACTCCAAATATTACCGTGATTTAAGATGCAAAACCAGCGCGCATCAAACCGGCTCGGAGCCGATGCCGCGCGCTTCCACACGAAACCAATTTAGTTTCCATTGATCGCTTTTCAAGCAATTAGATTTCCATTGATGGAAAAAGTGGAGGCTGGGGGAGGGAGGGGGGGAGGCGCGGTCAGCGGGTCGGGGCGCTGTGATTTGCAGGTTTATTCAGGCCGTTTGACCACCTCCTCTCACCCCTGACAGACACCCCCCCCCCTCCCCCCTCCCACCCCCTCCACCTTCCAGACTACAAATAATTCACCCGGCATGAAAAGAAGAACCCGCCTGGCGTCGGGTTATATATCCGTCTTTATTTCCGATATCGCTTCTTTGTTTCTGCAAACTTGGCTGATTTTCTAAATTGTGGAGTATCGACTGCTTCGGGGTCCGATGCAACACATGGGGGGAGGGGGAGGGGGGAGGGGGAGGGGGAGTAATGATATCCCGGCGAAGGGTGAGGCGGCGGCTGGGGGCCGCACTGGACCTCGGCCAGGCCCCGGTAACCATTAGAGGAGCCGGAGTCCGGCACCGGGGCTCGCCAACGGTAACCCAACTCAACCGGTGAAACCACCAGACCCCCCCCCCCTCCCCCCACCAGACAGAGATGGCATCAGAAATCACTTCCTCTCACACGACCAAGGTCATTCCTCCTTCTTTCTGGAGAGAAATACACAAAAAAACGAAAAATGTAAATCTACAAGGCACCGGATTACGGCCCTATCCCGTATTCCTAATACGTCTTTAAAAAGGTGAAAGGGTGAAAACGGGAAACACTGAATGCCATTAATGTGAAAGTAAAGGGAGCGACTCCCGGCACGCTCCCAGAGGAAATCCACCTTCCCTCCAAAGCCCCGGGGATTTGTGACAAATGCCTTTCCTCAACCGTCGCAAAGGAGACAAATGTTACATTTAAACAGAAATACTTAATTTCCGCTTTTGGTGACTTGCAGCAGATATCATTAATCAGCGGAGGCCCACCGCGCTCCGCGAGCCCGCTAAGAACCAGATGATCGCCCTCTTCCACTCAATCCATCAAGTGTGATTGGAGAAAGAAAAGGTTCAGAAATTTTGAGTTGCACCCACGCAGGAAGAGTAATTACCCCGGTGCCAGTCGCCGAGGTGTTCCCGTGACTCCCTAACCCTGTTTATCACGCGCCAGATTACTCACGGGGGGTGTCGGCGCCGCGTGACAGAACCAGCACCTCCACCTGCGCTCCCCTCACTCACGGCGCCCGGAGGAAGACAAATATGACGTACGAGCGTCCGCAACTTTTTAACGAGCAAACTTATCTCCGGATCCGGGGGAGAGGAAATACCCATAATGCCCTTCATGTTTGGAAAGGAAACGCGCAGAGGGTCAGGCTTTTATTTTGAAGGATCGGTAGCTGACGGATCTGTTGATTTTGGGGTCATTATCTCGCTCACACATCAACCCGTTGTTGTGCCTTGCGGGGGCATTACTCTCTGTCTGCTTTATGATAATATGCATTGAAAAGGGCTTTAAAGCTGCAATGTGCAGCGTTTTGAAAATTAATGCATCATTGTCAAATTAATTGTGATGCATTTGTTTACATCACCTGTATACAAATGAGACCATTAGAGACTTTACCTCATGCCATGAAAGTGTGTGTGCTGCTTTTTAAAAGTTAGCCACAACTCTTCCTGGTGTTGGGTCTTTTTTTGGGGGGAAAAGTTTTGTTGTTGTTGTTGTTTTTTGAAAGATGAGACATTAATAGGGATAAATTGATTGATCAGACTTTTGAGGAAGTGAGTGCTGAAACTTAGAGAAATATATATATAAAAAATAATGCTAATTTATAATTAATAATGTTCCACTAAGTTAAACATTATAGAAAATTTAAATAAAAAACTATTACATATTGAAGTTATCCACTAAATACAAATTATATAACAATTTTAAATACTAAATAAAAAAAAACAATAATAAAATTAAAGATTGAAAAATTGAAAAAAAAGAGATAAAAAAACATTTTTTATTAAAATTAAAATAGAATAGAATGCTATAAATGGTATACTGGTCCCATTTCCAATAGAACAACAAAGAACATTTAGTGTTAATTTAGTCACTATTAATATAATAATCCCCTTTTGTTTTTTTATTTCATCATCGCCGACACTGTAAGAAACGGTCAATAAAACCAAACTGGTATTTTAACGTTGACAACCTCCAAGAGGAGGACGCGGGATGGCTGTTGACCTCCGAGCTCAGCTGGACAGCGAGCGTCTGATGGAGCGTCGAGGAATACCGACGCTCCCAGGAGAGGAAGCTTGAAGCGTAAACCAGAGAACGAGTGCGCGGCTAATAAAGGAATATCTAACTTTATCTGGTGATGGAGGCCCGTCTCTGAGGTTATCCGTTCCCTAAAGGCCTGCTGCTCTCGGCTCACGTCCATTAAGGAACTATTATGAGGTTTTATGGTCAGAACCAAAATAAGGCTCATCTGCTTTTTTACAGTTTTAACCAAAATAAACACGACTGTTATGAAGCGTTGGATAAGCTGAGCTTCAATGACCTCGATGCAGACGTGCTGCTGGTGATGCACAACGAGGACGAGCTGCTGAGTACGCCGCAGTCACTGAAAATAATAAGAGAGAGAAACGGTTCAATGTTTCACCAAAACCTATTTTAGCCGCGACCAGGAGCTCTACAGCTGTGTGTGTGTGTGTGTGTGTGTGTGTGTGTGGCAAAGGGAGTAGCTTGTAATGAAAAGGTATCAAACTTCTCAGCAGATTCACGTAGAAGGCCATTCATTGATGTGGGTTAGCCCCGCCCCTTATGCTTAAGCCACGCCTCCTGGCTTCATGTGTGGAACTATACGCTTTGTGGTTGCAGCTATTGAGATCATGTGCTTGTTAAAAAACTTTGACCCATTTCTTCTAAATAAATAAATAAAATCGACACCAACAAATTCCTGTTTTTGTGAATGAGAAATGAAGGAAAAGTTTCTGGTAAATACGCTGATTTCATCGAGATGAGGATGTGAAAACGCCAGATATGTTAATGAAGCTCCCCACTAAAAAAGAGACGACGATGATGACGACGTTTAAAAGAGGAGAGATTGCTTCTGAAACATGAAACTTATAAGCGCTGCATTTAAAGCGGCCCGACTCGAGGAAGGCCGAGCCGAGGCAATAACAGTAAAGCAGAGCGCTGCCTGAGCTCCCCGGTGATGCATGCCAGAGATAACGGCTTAATTCCGACCTCAGCACGTTCCCGACTGTCCGAGGCGCTCGCTGCATCCATGGATCAGCGCCGCCATGCTAGTCACTCTGGACTGCGACGGCTGACAATGTGTGTTTGGTGCCGAGCTCTTCCTCCTCTGACGGCTCCAGGCCGAGCTCTTCCTCTTCCTCCTACTCTGGGCCGAACTCTTCCTCCTACTCTGGGCCGAACTCTTCCTCCGGCTCCAGGCCAAGCTCTTCCTCCTCCTCCTCCAGGCCGAGCTCTTCCTCCTCCTCCTCCGGGCCGAACTCTTCCTCTTCCTCCTCCTAAGGGCCGAGCTCTTCTTCCTCCTCCTCCTCCGGGCCGAGCTCTTCTTCCTCCTCCTCCTCCGGGCCGAGCTCTTCCTCCTTCCTCTTGTTTTTATCGGGTCACAGGGCAGCCTTGTGATCGAAGCCCTTCTGGATTTTGCTGCAGAGGCTCCATCCCTTTTTTTGTCAAGCCACAGCTGATGATGGGGGGGCGGGGTCAGCCTTGTTGGGGGCGTCGCCCATCGTGCATCGCCTCCATCTGCAGGAGGTGGAAGGCCATAAAAAGGAACAGGAAGCTGCACGAGGACGAGGAGGCATTCCTCAGGGCCTCGGCTCAAACACAGGATTTCTATTTTATTATTATTATTTTCTTTTCTTCATGCAACATATATAGCTGGAAAAGACGAGCTCTTCCCGGCGCTCCCGGCGCTCCTCTGTTCTGACAGCACATCCCGTCTCAGGCGTCGTACACGTGAGTGATGATGTCGCAACGTAAAAATAACACCGTCCTGCCTGTAGGCATCATGTCTCCTGGTATCCGTGGGGAAGTGGAGATGAAATGTGCTTTTTATCATGTGTCATGAAGGCTCTTCATGCCCCCCACCCCCCCCACGACCCACCCCCCCCCCTCCCCCTCCCCCTCACATCCACACTCAACCGCCCGTCAAAAGAAATATTGGTAAATCCAGTAATCACGCGTACGAGTCTCGGCGCCTCACGCGGCCCCCGGGCCTGACACGCTTTATCATGTTTTAGTTTTATTTGAGGGCGACGGCAGCCGCTGTGCCTCCCGTCCGCCGTGGAGGAAACGGGGGAGGAGGACGTGGAGGCCGGGCGCCCGACTCCGTGTAATCGAGCCCTCAGTCCTGCGAGCGCTGCCATTCCTCAAAGTGAGATATCAACGCGATCTTCCCCGGCGAGTCCTCCCCGTGCCGCCGCCCCGCGGGCCAAAGCGTGCGTTCTGCAGGCGGGCGGAGCCACGCGTTCGAGTCCCTGAGCCTCGGATGCTGCGAGTCCAGCACGAGGCCGCTCCGCTCTAATTTATGATGCTTTCTGCAGCGGGGGCGTGACATCAGTATTCAACAAGCGATTTGCTTTCTGTTCCCCCCTCCCTCCCCCCCCCCCCCACGACGGCGGCCCGTGGGAGGAGTTTGGGAGGCGAGGAGTGAGGAAGCCGGGGGGGCTGATGGAGAAGTTGATGTATGATCCCTGGTGGCTGAGCTCGTCTGAAGCGAGGAGCCGGCCAGGTGATTCGGAGGCGCCGGCTCTTTAAACAGCGTAATGAGCCAGAGAGGACGCCCCCCCCCCCTTCCCCATAACCCCCCCCTCCTCCTCCTCCATCATATCATTTCATGTTGAAAAACATATTTGTTCCAGATTAGTTTTGGGTTGGCTCCACCAACATTCCCTCATTGCAAAGGAGTCGCAGCATTAAAAGTAATATTATTATATTAATAGAATTACATAAAGAGGATAAGCGGTTCAGATAATGGATGGATGGATGGATATTCGGCTTATTTTGCAACCAGTGAACAGGAAGTGACCATATATGGACTGAGGAGGAGTGACGTAGAGACTGGTGTCGACCTGTCAATCACCTGGTAGCCCCGCCCTAAAGCTCTAGTTGACATATTGGACCTCCTCATATTCATATAGTTATAACTGTCACATGCCGTGTTTCATTTATACATCATGTGACATGATACAGGTCACATGATTCACATGAACACCTGGCTCACCACTGTGCCCTGAACTCTGCCTGCAGGCCTTGCAGCCTCCAACAGATCCACACGGGGCTGTCACAGCGTGACCAACACACACGAAAATAAACAACAACAACAAGTAAACAAACCGCCTGAAAATGGTGCACAATTAATGCACGATTCATGCACGATTTTCCACGTGTCTGTTGGCAGACATATTTCTTGCAGTATGAAGAAGAAACAAAGAGAGGGGGCCGGTGGGGGGGGGATGTGCACACAGCTTCCTATGCAGCGTTTCATCGCTGCTGATAAAACATAAACACATGCACATGGATGCTGCTCGTAAATTAATAAACACATCAATTTAAAAATCCAACACATTTGAATTTCAAATGCAGCTGCGCCTCTTCCTCCTCTTCCTCTCCTCCTCTTCCTCTCTTTTTTACGATATGTCTCATTTCTCTCGTGGAGATACACAAAAGGAGAGGACACAACTGCTGTATGGAGGGATGGAGGCTGAGGTTATGTATCTGGTTGTGTGTTCAGGGCTTCTACACCTCCCTCCTCCCCCCTTTTTCTTTTCCTTTTTTCCCGATGACAGTCCCGGACCGAGAAGCCGGGTGGAACGGGGTGTGGGCCTCTGGTGGAGGGTGAATTAAATAGTCTCCCTCCCTCCCTCCCTCTCTCCCTCCCTCTCCCCCTCCCTCCCTCTCTCTCTCTCACTTTCTCTTTTTTTCCTTTCTTCAGTGGCGTTTAAAATCAATTCATTCAGCGGACTGCTGACGCAGCCCGGCCCGGAGAGCCCAGGATTTATGGCTCCCTCTAATGGGCATGCTCTGAACCAAAGCCCTGCCGTCAGCACAATCCCGGCAGCCACCCGTCCGCCCCGCTCCCTCACTCCATCTCGCTTTTAAAGACGCAGAGCCCCCCCACGTCCTCTTCCTCCCTCTCTCCTCCTCCTCCTCCTCCTCCTCCTCCCTTTTGCCTCATCACCTCGGTGGTGGAGGAGGTGGAGGGTCTCAATGCCCCCCCAGGAAAAATAAAGCAGGAATCCTGCAGGACCGAGCGGGACCCGGAGCGGCTCCGGGCGCCGCGTGTGGTCCGGTCCACAGGAAGCTCTTCTCTAAGTGGTGCTTCCCAGAGCGGTGACTCATATCTCTATTAATACTATTAATACCGCGGAGCAGACACTAGGCGACTCCTCCTGGAATCAGATGCAGTTCTCATCTCTCGTGTAGGATCCAGTTCTGGTCGGTCCCCCCAAGAGTTCTCCTTCAAACTCAAATTAAATGTTTTTATGTTTTGTGGGCAGAAACTTGAAGCAAAATGTTTTCTTATGATTATTAAAAACCAACAAGTGAGCGGTACATCATGTCATGAGGTTCAGAGTGTACACACACATGTGTATAAATATATTCATAACTGAGCCAGTGTCACAGGATCGGAAACAATTTATGGCACGAAGAAAAAATAAAAAAACATTATTGAAAACTAGAGTCTGAACTCGAACAGTGTAAAGAAAATAATGTAAAAAAGATGGTGGCTGAGATGACACCAAGGAGACCCGGAGACCCAGAGACTTAAAGACCCAGAGATCCAGAGATCCGGAGCTTGGAGAACCAGAGTCCGAGAGTCCGAGAGCCCGGAGTCCGGCACCATCGTACACCCCCATTAAGCCGGCTCGGCCCTGGGTCCGTCACGCCGCTGCATTATTCCCCCATTACGGCTCCGGCTCGGCCTGAAACTTAACCATAACTGACCGCTTGGCGTGGCTTCATTATAAAGCCATGCATGTAAAATCATGTCATGGTCCCCGGCCGTCACATCCAATTTCAAACTACAACCCCCCTGACGCCCCCCCCCCCCCCTCCACCCCCACAGCATCTCCATCTTTCCCTCTTGCTTAAGTTCAACCTCCTTGTTTCATAAAATATGATCTGATTAAAATAGATTACACACCTTGTTAGCGGAGCGTTTCATATTTGATACGCTGGAGCTGGAAGACCTCGTCCATGATTCAAAGCCACTGCGGCCTTGTTCTCTGGCCTATTTGTTTAATAAGCTCAGCTACATCACTGGACCTCTTAAGTGAACATGCCCCCCCCCCCCAACCCCCCCCTCCCCCCACACCCTGCAGCAGAGGCAAAGATCAATACCCATACCTGTAAAAAAAGATAAATAATAAAAATAAAACAAGGATTTCTCTCCTTCTTAAGGAATAAGCGGCGAGGTAATCAGCAGGAGAGGAAACAGGAAACAGCTTTTATGGGCCGGCCTGCAGGGAGGCTGCAGGTCGGCGGTGAGACACGCAGAACTTATGTTAATGCACCATTAGTATAATATTAAAGTATGAACTGAGAAGAAAAGGTCTTGGAGGGTAAACGCATTCATTATGATCCAGCTCATCTGCTGACTGACGGGGGAGGGGGGCGGGACCTTCTGCTGTTCTCAAGCTCAGACGTGGGAATAATAACACCGGTCGTATCGCCTTTAAATGAAATAATACCCTCCCCCCCCTACCCCCCCTCTTTTTTTACCGTGAACAAAGTCCACATAAGAGGGAGGAACGTAATGCGGCGCTTGAGGAATGTAATTATCATTTAGCGGCTCCGTGAGCGGTGTTTGACAGCGGCCCGAGCAAAAAACAACTAAACTCATTTTCATTTTTCTTATTATAGCATGATTATATAAACATTCCTAACCGGTGGCCACAGCAGCAGCGAATTATTGCAAATTAGCCCCATATTGCCAGTTTTTAGCGGAAGGCAAATGAACAAGCACTAGAACTCCAGTGTTTATTCCATAAATCAGCCCAACGCGCACCTGTTGAGAATGTAAATAGCCGAGGCTATTTGATTAAACTCTTACATCAAAACATCTGAAGTGCTCTCTCTCTCTCTCTCTCTCTCTGTTTATCCTCCTGTTTTCTTCTCAGCCTTAACTTCTCTCCTCCTACACCGCGAGTGCCGTTGCGATGGCTGGCGCCGGGGGAGCCGTAACACCCACCGGCTATACGTGGGGGCACGGGAGGTCCGTCATTACCGAGCCGCAGTGGTGATCACGGCAATAATATAGAACTATAACGGAGCAATTAGACTAATGGAAAACGTCCCTATATCTCCCGGTGTGCTGCAGCTAGATGCGCCGCGGGGCCCCCCGGCCCCCCCTGGCCCCGCCCCCGGAGATGAGGCTGGAGACGTGGAGTGGAGAGGAGGTAATGGCGGAGGCCCATTGATCCTCACCACCACCTGCTATACGGCTCCACGGAGGACGGGCGGGGAGGAGAGGCCTCCGCCTGGGGAGAGATCACCGGCTCCGGGGCTCTCAGGCATATGGATAAGAGGCTCTCGCTAGTCTTCCGCTACTTAACCAGCACACATTAGCACAATATGGCCGAGTGGGGGGAGGGGGAGGGAGGGGGGGAGGGAGGGGGAGGGGGGAGCGGGGGGCGGCATTCCACGGCGAGAGGGCGTGAAGGCGGAGTTGGTGGGGGGTTTTTGGGCTTCTCGAGCGAGAGGAGGGCCGAAGGTGTGAGTATCGCTTAAAAAAATGTGTGTGTGTGTGTGTGTGTGTGTGTGTGTGTGTGTGTGCGTGTGGAGAAACATGAACGCCCCCTTCCTAGAGACAAGCCTCAGCATCAGCTGGGCACGTGTCTCCAATGAGCTCATTGTGACTGTGAGGAGGTTTAACGGTGACGGGCCGTAAACAGCGATCACGGCTACATGGTTACCTTCTGCAGCGCCTTCGATCTATTCTGATAAATACACATAGACGTAGAACATCCTGCAGACCAAACATGCAACAACCAGATTGCACACATGATTGAATGTGTGCAATCATATTTTTACGGACTTTGTCTGTAAATAAGTATTTAAAATATATCACGTTTAAGTGTGTTCCTTTGCACCTGAAACCGCCACCAGCAGGACGTCACTGTGTACAACACACTTAAAGTACTTTAACCTGAACTCTGACTTCAACCAAACCTTAATTATCATATTTAGACTTAAATGTAACAAACATCAACGACAGCCGTAGAAAATCAACCAATATGAAGCATTTCGTAATCTTTTTGTATCTCGCCACCATCGCATCAGAACCTAAAAACAACGTATTGATTGACTTGATGTCCAATCATTTGCATATGAACAGCACACACACATTCACCACTTTCAGAATCCAAACATCTGTATTTCATGTATCCTGTAAAGGCACCGGATCCCAAACAAATGAAACTTTTCCTAGTAGAGAATTCCTGGAATCTCACAGAAAATTAAACAAATTCAGATTCCGAGCATGAACAACCTGAACGATGAGCTCAGTCCACTCAGAAAACAAAAGTGGGCGTGTTTGTAACTCATGACATCACAGACACACGGCACACAGACACCGGGACTCGGAGTTTGAGGAGGGCTGACCTGACCAGCTGGGGGTCTCCATGTACAGGTAAAGCCGGCCGGGCTGAAGCTGGGTCACTCCACTCGACTGCTGCTGCACCAGGTGCTGAAGAACCTGTGGACAGACGAGAGAAGCACGTTAGAACGGTGAAGAGGTCTGGTGAGGTCTGGTGAGGTCTGGTGAGGTCTGGTGAGGTCCGGTGAGGTCCGGTGAGGTCCGGTGAAGAATACACCAAAGACACAGGGTTCATTAGTGATGGAGGAAATACTCAAGTAAAAGTACTAATACACCCTGTGAAAGAACGAGTATAAGCGATGCATTCAAAGTTTAATAATGTTGCAGTAAAATGTCCCCGTCAGTGTTTTACTGTCATATCTGATGTTTCTGGATTAATATTCCTGCTGCATTAATATTCCTGTTGCATTGTAACTCCTTTATATCCTGTTGTTTAGTTCAATGCATCATATTCTATGAGGTCATCACGTGCTCTGCATCTCCAAAAAGTAGCTGAAGTCAGGCCATGGTTAGCCTAGCTTAGCATAAAGTAGCTGAAGTCAGGATCTGGTTAGCCTAGCTTAGCATAAAGTAGCTGAAGTCAGGACGTGAATAGCCTAGCTTAGCATAAAGTAGCTGAAGTGAGGATGTGGTTAGCCTAGCTTAGCATAAAGTACCTAACGTTAGGACGTCGTTAGCCTAGCCTAGCATAAGATAGCTGAAGTCAGGATGTGGTTAGTGTAGCTTAGCATAAAATAGCTTAAATCAGGATGTGGTTAGCCTAGCTTAGCATAAAGTAGCTGAAGTCAGGATGTGGTTAGCCTAGCTTAGCATAAAGTAGCTGAAGGCAGGCCATGGTTAGCCTAGCTTAGCATAAAATAGCTTAAATCAAGACTTGGTTAGCCTAGCTAAGCATAAAGTAGCTAAAGTCAGGACGTAGTTAGCCTAGCTTAGCATAAAGTAGCTGAAGGCAGGCCATGGTTAGCCTAGCTTAGCATAAAATAGCTTAAATCAAGACTTGGTTAGCCTAGCTAAGCATAAAGTAGCTAAAGTCAGGACGTAGTTAGCCTAGCATAGCATAAAGTGGCTGAAGTCAGGACCTGGTTAGCTTAGCATAAAGACTGGAAGGCGCCTTGGCTTTGTCGAAAGTTGAAGAAATACACCTTCCAACATGTTGGCTAGTAAACAAGTAAACAAAAGCTCCATCCGTACACACAACACACGTCAACACAACGTGGTCTTGGATCCCAAACACTTGATCTCAAACGTAAAGCCGTTTCATTGTCGACACGTTTGGTGCATCATCCGGCAGCGACTAACTGCACGCCGTCTGCACGCCGTTAAAGCCGTGCGCGTCCAGCTGCGCAGACGGGGCGTGTCTGCCGTGCGATGCTCTCCTGCAGCCTCTCTCTCTTTCTGCTGACTCGTATCTCCTCGGCTTGGCCGCCGCCCAGAAGCTCAGCCGGCGAACCGCAGAGCGAGCGCATTGATTTCATCCTTTCTGCCGGTCGCCGCCCCCTCCCCCCCTTCGCCCCGCCCCCCCGCACCTGATTAAGCATTTCACGGGGAGCCGTGCCAACACAATTTGTCATTTATCAAAAGTAATTAAAAGCAATTTATTTTTCTCTTGTTGATTGGGAATTGACTAATTGTTGAGTCTGTGAAAACGGGGGGAATAAATAAAACAGGGGAGGATGAATTTTACATAAACTCTGAGGAAAACATAAACGCTGTAAAATGAGGGCCAGACATCTGGCTCTGTGATTTCTCTCTACATGATTACCACACAACAAAAAAACAGTTGTTTAGCGCATTCTGATACACAACCCATAGGCGGTAAACAATATATTAGGAACAGAGTATTGACGAGAAGGCTTAAAAGGCTGTTTTCACTTCATGTTGTGTGAACACGCGAGTGGGAGGAACACAAAAAACACAACACAACACCAACACAACATAAACACAACATCAACACAACATAAACACAACATAAACACAAACACAACATAAACACAAACACAACATAAACATAACACAAACACAACATAAACACAACATAAACATAACATAAACATAACACAAACACAACATAAACATAACATAAACATAACATAAACACAACACAAACACAAACACAACACAAACACAACATAAACACAACATAAACACAACAC
>CM042232.1:1668948-1678948 GCA_023566465.1 Cottus gobio
TGTTTTTTTTGGATCAGTTGGAAACACTACAACGTCTTAACAGACATTTGTTTGAATGAAAGTCTTATTACTTTAATGAAAAAAATGGGTAGGTTCATTGATTTTTGGGTGTGTGTGTTTAAGTACAGACGAGAACACTAATTACATACGTGCTAGCGTCTGCTCCCAGCGCGTGGAATTGAATTTGGATACGAGCGCCATGTTTTACGACTGTAATGCATTCTGGCCAATTGAATTGTTGCCTCTCCAGCCGGGTAATCTCCCTGTATTGCTTTTCGACATCAGTGTATCGTGGCAATTGTAGAAAGAAAGCCGCTCCGTTTGATACCAAAGACCTGACATTTCACTTTCATGTTTTGGACAGTTGGAGTGGGAAAAAATGCTCATTTCATCAAATCCATTGTTTTGTGCAGAAAGGGTGACATTACTGCCTTTGGCAAGTTATCTGAGGGAATGAGGATGATGCGGGAAAAACAACAACAACAACAACGACGATGGCCAGAATGTAAAAAAAAACAGTTTTTTTTTTTTTTTTATGTTGGGGAATATAGTTTAATGCACCAGCAGGAATGGTTGCGAATGGTTTTCATCCCATATTAAATCCTGATTATCTCCTCAACCACAAGGTCTATTTGAATAATTTAAAAAGGTATAATATACAGAAAACCCTTATGAACATATATAATAACTTCATATATGTGTTAGTGGTATATCGGTTTATGATAATACACAGAAAAGAAAAGAAATATATATATTTTTCGAAAAAAATAGATAAATAAATGTGGGCTCTGGGGTGCTTCGGGTAAATTGCGGGTCGGGATGGACAGATGTTGCCTGAGAGGCAGAAACAGCAGCCTGCGACACAAAGTGGATCGCGGTTCGATCCCAGCGGTGGGAGCTGATGGAGCAGCCGGCCGGGGAGCCGGGGAGGACTCGAGTCCCCGGCATGCATGTTCACGTCTGACGTCCTGAGTCCGGTGGGCCGGATGGATCACCGGCGCCCCGCCTGACGGTGACTGACAGCGCCTGTAATTGCCGTGTTTGCTTTGGGAAGACGAGCAAAGCGCCAGGCGACCCCCTGCAGGGCGTCGACCCCCTGCAGGGCGTCGACCCCCTGCAGGGCGTCGACTCACGGCCCGCGAGGCCGCGTGACTAATGGATGTGTTCAGGGCCGTGTGCGGCGTGATGGCGCCATTAAAACATGACATCACCGCTCAATCCAACAAGGCTGTCATCACTTAATGGTGTTTGTTTATTTATTATTATTATTTAGAAAAGAAGAGGGAAAGAAAACCAAAATGTAAAATAAAAAATAAAAATGTATCGTGATGTATTATTATATTTATATTCTAACTATTTCACTATTTCTTGGAGAGTTTGACCCAAACTGTCAAACTTATCATATAAACTGATGTGTTTTGGATGTAAAATCCAGATTTCTGAAGTAAATATCAACAGTTGTCAGACGAATATGGATCTTATAACTCCCTTCTCAAATTTAGAAGTATAAATAAATATGGAAATACTCCATTATGATATAAACACGCGCGTGAATTAACTGTCAAAATAACAGGAAAGGCCAGTGAAGTGTAGTTTCCTGACAATACGAGTTGTTTTCTCTAATTACTGCCACTTTAGATTTAATACAATAAAAAATATGAAATCGCATAAAAACTCCCGGTTACCGTCACGGACGTAAACAGTGTTATTTACTCGTATTCCTGGTATTCCTGCCCGGCTGTCAGTTACTAGTCGGCTTCCTCTTATTGAAACGCTGCCCCCTGTCTGTCGGGAGCGGCGTTGCAGGAACAACACGTCGCCCTTTAAAGACGAGCGCGACATTAAAAGCTCGATGCCGGCGGGTTGAATCCGCAGAGCGATGTAACGGTGGATGAGATTCTCAGATTCTGAGGGAAAAAAGCTGCAGAGGAAAGAGAAAGTGCATCCTAATGTGTTGTTGCGTCCCCGATGGGCGGCGCGAGGGTGAAAAAAAAAACGGTGCTAATTTGTAATAGATATCAAAACTCCCGGCATTAAAAAAGTTAATTACCACAGCAAATACAGCAGTGGTGATGAACGGCGGATAATGCCGCGTTCTGCAGAAGCCCAGAAAAATGATATTTAGTATCCAGCTGTACGGGAAGCGAGGGGAAGGAAAGCGAGGAGGAGGTGGTAAAAAGGTACTTGTAATTCAGAATATTTTTTATTTTTTCTGCAACTTAGCAAGTTTTTCATCTATCAGCAAGGCACATTAAATCCCAGCTGGTCAGATGCGAGACTCCTGATGCTCGGCTGCAGACATGAAACAAACTGCTGGCGGAATGAAAGCACTTCTCAGAGCTGTGGAAAGCCGAGTCCTACAAGACTCCATTAAAAATACATGTTCAAATGAATCTTGGTGGTGATGACAAGTTTTAACCATATTCTTCTTCTAACTTTTAATGTACTCAGCCGCGGCTTCAAAGGGGGGAATTAAATATTAACGCTATTATCTAAGCTGTTCCCAATATTATCCGAGCTTAGGTTATTTATATAGTACAGTAATAATTATGTTATATAAGCCAGTTTTCATTTTTTTTTGAGGCAACTTAACGATCAAGCGGTGGCTGGGTTGAAGTTTTGCAACCTAAAAACCAGAAATCTAATTTATATATTTGCTGCAGTGAACCCAACAAGATTATGTAGATTTATTGTAGCATCCTAGGTGGATATTGTAAATGTAAATATATTTATATTTTATGACTGCAGGGAAATAGATCATCTCTTCCTACGGTGGATTCCAGCACAACTTTTTGGCAGAGGCCAGTGCAGACTCAACATAATCGCGTGCATCTGTACAGGAAAAAAAAAAAAAAAACACAACAATAAACAAACAAGTGAGTTATTATCCGCTCCGATTGCGAAGGAATCCGGTGCCGCCGAACCCCCGGATCGCGGCTGTTTACCCGGCGGCGAGCCGGTAAATACTCGGCGTGACATTCGCGGGAGGGTTAGTGTGCTCGGAGAGCAGAGTGGAAGTGGAGGCTCAGATGAATTTGTCTGACAAATGCTCCTGGAGTGTGTGTGAGAGTGTGTGTGTGTGTGTGTGTGTGTGTGTGTGTGTGTGTGTGTGTGTGTGTGTGTGTGTGTGTGTGTGTGTGTGTGTGTGTGTGTGTGTGTGTGTTGTCGACTGTGCCTCGCCGAGGCCCCGGACTGGGATTTGAGTCTGACTGAAGCCAAGCAAAGCATGCCAGATCACTAATTGCACAATTTAAAACCAAAGTCCCTGGCAGCTTGTCATTTGAAAATGGAGAGAAGAGCCGTTGCTTAATCAGGGAGCTCAGCGTAGATCTCTCCCAGCCGAGGAGCCGGCGTCGGGGCCGTCGACAGCCAGAGAGAAGGCAACGTGATTGGCTGCGGCGGCGGCAAACGAAGCGTTTTATGATGCGACGCCGGCTCGCCATTGGACGATCGGATGGCGGCGCGTCGACGATGATTTGTTCGACGTTTTAATTGTTCAGGACGAGCCGACTGTTGCTCGCGGTCGGAGGTGATGGAGCTCACAGCGGGTGCTCTACGTCGCTTAAAGGCATCGGGCCACCGGCTGTATTTCTTTATTTGTTATTAATTTGGCATGGAGAGCTTTTCATACGCACATCAGGAGAAATCATCGCCTCGCCTTCTCAATAATAAACACACTGTTTACATCAAACATCAAGTTATTAATGCACAATTTTCTTTAAAATAATTAAATAAAAGTAAGTTACTGACATACATACATGTTATGATCCGACTGAACTAGTTCATTCACTTCAAATCCCAGATCTCAGTTTCCCTCATTAATGTCTCTTAATGTGCTTTTAAGAGACTTTAGGAGGTTTAAGTCGAGGTCGGCACATTTTGAGAATATTCAACCTAAAACTGTCCGTCAGAAGCCGACTGTCCCTTTAAGACCTCCTCCAGAGCCACGGCCCCAAACAGATCAGCGTGAACGTAAACAATAAGAGAGGCTCCTCCCATCTCCATGATGTCATGAAACATGTTTTACTGCTCGTAGGATGCGACTCTACGGGGCATTAATTCTGTGTTTCCTGTTGAAGGCCTCTATTGATGAGCCATAAACATTATTATATTATAAATATTACTGAGGCTTGTGTTGGTGACAACGTTAAGACTGCTCATCGCACTGCAACCCGAGAAGGAGATGGTTGTGTTGCTTTGTGTAGATTTTTGTTGCTTTTGCTGTTTTTGTTGCTTTTTGTTGCTTTTTTGTCTCGAGCCTAACGAGAGAACACACACATGCACGCGCGCACACACACACAAACGTGCATTCAAACACACTCACGCACACATTTACACACACACTCCATCAGGGAGACAGCCAATGAATAGGGTAGGGCCGGAGACAAACACACGTGCACACACACACACACACATACATCCAAACATACTCTCACACATACACGCAAACACACACACACACACACACACACACAGCTGCACAAAGTAAGAAAAGAGAAGAAAAAGAGCGGCTGCCCTGGAGTCAGCTCCACCCTCCACAACATCCGTCTCTGATCCGGCAGCGTTCTCGCAGCGCACAACAAGAGTGATGCGGCACTGAGGGCCATGAATTAAAAAGTCAATATGTAAAACCATAGAGGGATGCCATTTTGAAAAAGCGTTCCATCAATGGAAATCATATTAACATGATAAAGGGCAGATCGGGAGGCGAGGGCATCGATTCTGATGCCGTGGCCGCGCGTCCACCTCCAACATGTTAATGAGTCGCACCCGAAAACAGGGAGGGGGGGGTCACATGAGGGGAGAGAAGTTGGCTTTAAAGCAATGGGGAGGGAGGGGGGGCGGGGGGGCTGCACCTCTGGGTGTCACATCAGTCGCTGTCTCACCATCACTTCTGGGTTGTTGTTGTTGTTGTTGTTTTTTTCTGCAGACGAAGCTTCGAGGAGGAGCATCGCGTTGAGGTTTAAAAAAAAATATATATATATATATATATATATTTAAGTTGCGAGTGGATCTAATTAGAAAGAAGCCTGCGAGAGAAAGATGAAGTAATATAGAGCCACCCAGAGACCCCGGGAGTGTGGGAGCAGAGAGGATTCACCCCCCGTTGACCATGACTACAGACACACAGCCTGGGGGAGGGAGCATCCAAGGCTCCACACACACACACACACACACACACACACACACACACACACACACACGGGGAGAGAGAGGGAGTGACATGAAAGAAACAAGGCAGCGCTGCGAGGCCAAACAGATGAATTACTTATCAAAGCCCCGCGCTGTGCGGCTGCACACAGACAGCTGGGGCATTATCAATTCACCTTCAATTAGCCGTCCTTGGCGCCGCCACCGGGACCCGGAGCATCGGCACGTTCACAAAGCATAAGCTCATTCAAAAAAAAAAATAAAACACACACACACAAAAAATAATAATAAAATGCGTCGAGGATCAGGTGGATTCTTTTGAAGAATTCAATTAAAAACAGTGTAGACATTTTATTCTTTCTTTCCCTTCATAAAAAAAAATAAAAAATACACAATTTCTGGATGAAAGGCGAGAGGATTATTTTCAATGCCACGAAGGAGGCGACGAGGAAACAGGGAGGGGAGGAAGGAGAGGAGAGGAGGAGGAGAGAGTCTGATGGCACCTTTTGTTAAATATGAACTAATTAACTGGGAAAATGAAAGTGTTTCATCTTCATTAGTATCAGACAATAGGACTATGGAACATAATTGAGAGTAGTTCCAGTTTAATAGAATGAACAGAAGTCATTTGGTATTGAAATGCGCGAGGTGATTTAGCCAAAGAAAGTGTATTATTAGATTTAATAGAATACCTACACATGATCAATGCTCAGAGCTCAGGTGGTAGTTTGTCTCTGGTTCTTCAAATGATTAGGCCGACAGAATAATGGCCGGCCGGATCCACGTTGCTCCCGCATTGATTACGAGGAGAAAGCCCCATTTTTCATGGAGCGGCGCTCCGCACACCATTCATTAGGCCCGCCGCACACACACACACACACACACACACACACACACACACACACACACACACACACACACACACACACACACACACACACACACACGCGTGACATAACAACTGCCGGGCGCAGGAAGCAGACTGGATCAGGACGCGGTGGCGAGGCCGGCTGACGGTGATGATGAATCACACGCAACGGTGGCAACGCGTCCACGTACTTGTGGCAACGTTTGCTCACAAGGGGGTCGTGGAGTTCTACCCGGCAACAGGGTTAGCCCGGCTGTGATTGGACGGGCTGCGTTCTGCTTCTGCGTGGTAAGAAAAGCACGACAGTCGTGATGGCGTCTGAAATATAAAGATCAGGATAGATGAGTTTTTTATGAAAAGGTGAGATTTCCAATTTTTAACTTGAAGCGTCCGGAGCGTTTATTTGGAATAACTGGGAAAGATGCTCAGTCATGACTGTGGCAACATGACTGTGGCAACATGACTGTGGCAACATGACTGTGGCAACATGACTGTGGCAGCATGACTGTGGCAACATGACTGTGGCAACGTGGCTATGGCAACATGACTGTGACAACATGACTGTGGCAACGTGACAGTGGCAACATGACAGTGGCAACATGACTGTGGCAACGTGACAGTGGCAACATGACTGTGGCAACATGGCTATGGCAACATGCCAGTGGCAACATGACTGTGGCAACATGACAGTGGCAACATGACTGTGGCAACATGACTGTGGCAACATGACTGTGGCAACATGACTGTGGCAACATGACAGTGGCAACATGACTGTGGCAACATGACTGTGGCAACATGACAGTGGCAACATGACAGTGGCAACATGACTGTGGCAACATGACAGTGGCAACATGACTGTGGCAACATGACTGTGGCAACATGACTATGGCAACATGACAGTGTCAACATGACTGTGTCAACATGACTGTGGCAACATGACTGTGACAACATGACTGTGGCAACATGACTGTGGCAACATGACTGTGGCAACATGACAGTGGCAACATGACAGTGGCAACATGACTGTGGCAACATGACTGTGGCAACATGACTATGGCAACATGACAGTGGCAACATGACTGTGTCAACATGACTGTGGCAACATGACTGTGGCAACATGGCTATGGCAACATGACTGTGGCAACATTACAGTGGCAACATGACAGTGGCAACATGACTGTGGCCACATGACTATGGCAACATGACTGTGGCAACATGACAGTGGCAACATGACTGTGGCAACATGACTATGGCAACATGACTGTGGCAACATGACAGTGGCAACATGACAGTGGCAACATGACTGTGGCAACATGACTATGGCAACATGACTGTGGCAACATGACAGTGGCAACATGACTGTGGCAACATGACTATGGCAACATGACTGTGGCAACATGACAGTGGCAACATGACAGTGGCAACATGAATAGGTGAATGATGGTGTGAAAGTGGTCAGAAGACTAGAAACGCGAGTCCACGTGCACACGAGTACTTACACACCATTGTTTCTGTATTTACGTGCATGGTGAACACATATGCCCCGCCCCCTCCCACCACCACCAACACGGCCATTTTTAAAAACACGGGCGCATCACAGAGCTCGGCCCTACGAGGCGGCCGTCTCGCGCGGCGGCGTCTTTATCACTTCAAACGGCTGACTTCCCCGCCGGCGTCCCGGGGAAGAAGCCGTGACTGGCACTCGCACCGCCGCCTCTCTGCTGCATTCGTCCAATCTCAGAAAGCCCAGAGTCAGGAAACACAAGGTCTTTTCAAAGTTAGTCAACAGGCCCTTTGAAGCGCAGCCAACGGAGTCAGCAACCCAGCGACAAGGTGCCGAGCCATTATCATTCAATAGACAGCCGGGATTTTGCATATTTAACAGGCAAAATTTCACTTTGCTTTTTTCTGACACGGGGGCATTATGCATCCTCTGTACATAAAATCCATCAGCACCTTGCCAATTTTTGTTTGTGCTTTTTTTCCCCCGTTTGGCTCGTGAAAATGTGTTTCTCTCTCTCTCTCAATGCACATTCAACACATGCGCTGGAATTAAATTACACGTCTGTTTGGACACACACATCGGACCTCGGGGTTTCAAGGTAAACTGTTGCACTCCTTCGTGCCTTTATTTCGTTAGCGCGTTTGTTTTCTGCTGATCCGACCTGGTGGGCGGAGACCAAAGCCCCAAAATGTGACTTTTTTGTTATATTTGCTCGTCTGTGAAGGAATTTACGAGAATATTGAAAATGCATATTTCATGCTAGGACGGGGAAAAAAGTCTTATTTGTGTTTTAAATATTAATGTTTGGTTTGATGACAAACCATCCACAGGTTGATAGCATTATGCCTCTTGTGTGTTTCTATTGTACAAATAGACAATAGGAATTATGTGGACTGTATTTTCTCCACATATGTAGAAATGTTGATATGAAACATACAATGACATCATGTCATTCTGGCATCTGCAAAGATGTCATTTATATCTCCTCTATATATACCTCCTATAGAGTTAGCGTGCTATAGAGTTAGCGTGCTATAGGGTTAGCGTGCTTTAGAGTCAGCGTGCTATGTAGTTAGCGTGCTATAGAGTTAGTGTGCTACAGAGTTAGCGTGCTATAGAGTTAGCGTGCTATAGAGTTAGCGTGCTACAGAGTTAGCGTGCTATAGAGTTAGCATGCTATAGAGTTGACGTGCTATAGAGTTAGCGTGCTATAGAGTTAGCGTGCTATAGAGTCAGCTTGCTATAGAGTTAGCATGCTATAGAGTCAGCTTGCTATAGAGTTAGCATGCTACAGAGTTAGCATGCCATAAAGTTAGCGTGCTATAGAGTCAGCTTGCTATAGAGTTAGCATGCTATAGAGTCAGCTTGCTATAGAGTTAGCATGCTACAGAGTTAGCATGCTATAAAGTTAGCGTGTTATAGAGTTAGCGTGCTATAGCTCCACGTCACAGCTGCAGGACTCTTATTTCAGATTGAAGTCTGGCCTCTCCTCTGGACGCATATGACACGATAAAAAAGAACAAGTTGAAAACCGTCTTAACAAGCGTGTGTTTAGGAGGCGCCTCCTTTTATGAGCGGTTCATTATTTCTGAACTCTTCAGCCTGAACCCAACAGAAAGAATCCAGCAAAACGCAGCGCTGGCATTTGTGATGTGAACCGCAGGGCGCCCGGCGTCGTCTCCGGAACCTCCCTGAGCTCCGCCGTCCCCCGGCAGGCGAGCGGTTGCAGTAATAGCGGCGGCGCCGCCCCGCCGGGACTTTGCTCCGGCGACCCGACTCCAGTGCATCCACTCCTAATGAGCGCCGCCCGCCTCCTCCCGCGGGCCGTCAGCTGTCGGCCCCGAGGTGCAGACGGAAACCCAGCAACCCCGTCCTGTGAAGACGGCCTTCGGGGGGGGGGGGGGGGGGGGGAGGTGGGTGCTAATGATCCATATGATGGCCTGGGCCGCCATTGTTTGGGCTACATTACCCAGAGAGGGACAAACAAACGTTTGGCGGTGTCACTTGATGATGACCCCCCTCCAAAAAAAGAAACAGATCTCACAGACCTTCATTCTTCACAAGGGTAATTAATTCGCCGCCGTGCCGGGACACTTGGCCTCTTCCTGCTTCCCCCCTCACCCCCCCCACCCCCCCTCCCCCACACTACACTCGCCCAAAGATTTCCAATTGTTCTGCAGACAATGGTTTCAGAAGGCCGTAAAAGAGCATCGATCTGAGGGCTATTTGCAAATACCCGTCTCCACGCCGGAGAAATGCATCTCACTGCGTTGCGTTAAGCAATTCCACATTTTAATGGGCGGACTATTGATGGTTGATGCCAAAAGAGTACGGTATCGACGCACTGGAACACATCCACAATGAGGTCTGGAGGGGATCGCACCGGCTCAGCACAATAAATAAAGGCAGGGGCACCAGGCTGAGGAGGAGGGATTGCGTAACGCTGCAGAGCCCTCGTGAAAAAGTTACTATAATGT
>CM042232.1:1683948-1721448 GCA_023566465.1 Cottus gobio
AGTAGATGGATGGAGCTCAGAGGGAGTGACACCCAGAGCACCGGCTGAACTCACAACTTGTAGCATGAATTCATCGTGGGTTTGTCTCTCCCTCAGACCTTCCCTTTAAACTCAGACCTTCCCTTTAAACTCAGACCTTCCCTTTAACCGCAGCCCGGCTGAAGTCTTTGTGATGCAAAGTGCCTTGCCTAAAGGCACGGCAGGAGCTGCAGAGCTCTCTTACTGCCTCGTCGATTCAGAGCTGCATGCTTCCAATCTCACACACACACACACACACACACACACACACACAACCTGAACAATGCAGGATCCAACATTTCCATAATTTAAACATTGCATTTTAATCATGCGCCTGGTGAAAAGGACACGAGGAAGCCGGCTCACTATTTACTGTAAATGTTTTTTACTCATTGACAGTTTCACTGAAGTGATTCTTCACACACGTTTTCCTTGTTTTTTCCTCCTCTTGAATATTCCCCATTTGAATATTATTCCGTAATCAACACAACATGTTGCTGCTCGTCTGTGTTTACATCAGCGATTTGCATTCAAATCATATTTTCCCCCCTTTCCTCTCCCAGCATGCTCAAGTGCAGACGCTCCAGCGGTAACAGGAAGAGTTGCGTGTGCCGAACATACTGCAGGAATAAATAAATAAATAAATATATGAATAAACACATTATCAGCGGAGAGGAGAACCTGTGATGTACTGGGGGCGGGACAGGGGGAGGGGGGGGACGACTCCATTGTCCTCTCTTCCGACGAGCAGCGTGAGAAATGATAATTAACCGGTAATTAATTTGCTGGTTTTTATCTCAGAGCAACGTGTGCTCTGAGAAAGATTAGGAGCGCTTTTCTTTTTTTAATAAGCGGCGCAGAGTTCTGATTCTGCATGTTTTTGTTTTGTTTTGCCGCCTGCAACAAATAAGTGTTTGTTTACTCAAGGATTCCCCGGTTTGGAACCCGGAACCCCGGAATCCCGGAACCCTGGAACCCAGAACCCCAGAACCCCGGAACCCCAGGACCTGGAACCCCAGAACCCTGGAACCCCGGAACCCCAGAACCCCAGAACCCCAGAACCCTGGAACCCCGGAACCCCAGGACCTTGGAACCCCAGAACACTGGAACCCCAGAACACTGGAACCCCAGAACCCCGGAACCCCAGGACCTGGAGCCCCAGAACCCTGGAACCCCAGAACCCCAGAACCCCGGAACCCCAGGACCTGGAACCCCAGAACCCTGGAACCCCGGAACCCCAGAACCCCAGAACCCCAGAACCCTGGAACCCTGGAACCCCAGAACACTGGAACCCCAGAACACTGGAACCCCGGCGCATGACATCAGAACACAGCTGACCTCACACAGCGACGCCTGCAGCATCGGGTTGTGACACTGCCGTCGTTTGGGCTAAAAAACACAGACGTGCCGTAAAAAAAAAGCAAAATGTAAAAAACACACCGCGGAGGAGAGAACAATTAGAGAACAATGGATTGATGGTTTTAGGAGAAATGCCAGATCTCTGATTCTAGATCCTTAAATATGAATTCATATCTGCTGCTGTTCCTGAACTCATTGCTCAGTAAACTTATTATATTCTGGTTTTTATGGATTTGTTGATTTCAGGGCCCGGATGTTTGTCACAGACGTTTTTTACAGAAAGAAAATTGGGAATATTGGATAATGAAAACATCTGTTGATTAATGGTGATATTTCAATGCTCTTGTTTTTTATATTTATTTATTAAATTTTTAATTTGTTTGCTTTTTGACTGTTTTTTTTATGTTTTAATGAAAGCTCTTAATTGTTTTTAAATCTTGTTTTCTTCTGCGTTATGTTTTGATGCTTTAATGGTTTCATGTCATTATGGGATGTTCCTTCTCAGCATGAACCACGTTTAGAGTCCGACCAAAACCAGCTGCACGTAAACAGCTCCGAGTCATTTCCTGCTCAGGATATGAGATAATCTCATTAACGGCGTTATTTCCTTTTTGCGATATGGAAATGACACAAAGTGTGATTGTGTCCGAATAATTAAAGAAAAAAAACGAGAGAAAAAAGAGCATGGAAGTAAAGAAATAGATGAATAAACGTTTCATTCCTTCACATACAGAGCACGGTGTGTGTGTGTGTGTGTGTGTGTGTGTGTGTGTGTGTGTGGTGGGGGGGTTGTTCGTCGTCTCTCAGTGAAGCTCTGCTGCCATCTACTGGACGACACCGACAACAGGGAGTCAGAGCAACGCATGGACGTACAAGTGCAAATATTATGGGATGCGTGTCCGGAGCAGCACAACGCGGGCAGAGCGTACACGGGGCGGAGCGGCGGCGCTCGGGCCCGAGAGCCCAAACCACACAAAGCCATCCGTCTCCTGAAGCTCCCGCTCGCCTCAGACGCCAAGCAGCTGCTGGATGAGCATCCATGGAGGTGTGTGTGTGTGTGTGTGTGTGTGTGCGCATCCCGCTGCAGTCCCGTCTGCGTCCACCAGATGTCCCTCTGCAGACAGCAATGCCTCAGACCGGCACCACTCCTCTGTCCTCAGCCGACCCCTCTCCAAAACTGCAGCAACAACCTGATATGCCCCCCCAACCCCCCCCCCCCCCCCCTCCCCAAAGCCCCCTCCCCCGCAGAAATCCGCCCGCCACCTGCCTGCCGACACCCATCAGCCCTCTGCATCCTCCGGTCCTCACGCCGCCTCCCCGGACCCCCGGAGCAGGAACCATTCAGGAGTTAAGCCCCGCCTCCAGAGCGCCTCCTGGTTTATATTTAGAGCGCCGCTCACGGACCCCCGTGAGACGCCGCCGCGTCCCAAATGTCACACAAGCCCCCCACGCCACTTCCTACTGTACGTCCTTCAACCGCATGACCTGAAACAATTGTCAGGCCGCGCGGCGGGCAACGCCCCCCCTGCCGGGGCGACGCCCCCCTGCCGGGGCCTGACCTTACCGGAGAGGAGGAAGAATAAAGAAATAAAAAGATGGAATTACACCGACGCCCGAACACAGCCGGCCTGCGAGTGATGAAAAGCAGACGAGACAATAGAGGCCGGCGGCGCTCGTCCTGCAGCCGATGGCTCCCAGCATGCACTTCACCTCCGGGCAGGCCGGGCCTTCGATGCCCCTCGAAACACAGCGGCGCGTGGAGGCTGCTGTCCCCACGGCGACAGCAACGCCACGCAGCCAATGACATATGAGCACACACACACACACACACACACACACCTCCCACTCGCTCTATGAAGAATGAGGATATACACCCCCCCTCCCTCTCCTCTCTCTCCATCCTCTCCCTCTCCTCTCTCTCCATCTCCCCACGGCAGAACTGACTAAAAGTAATTATACATGTTTAATAACTTCAAGGACTATAAAAACCGCTGTCGGGGGGCGAGGAGGTCCAGTTTAACGACGGTGATAAAAACGAGGGTAAGGAAGAGGGGACAGGGGGGGGATGGAGTCCTCGGAAAAACAACCGAGGGAATTAACAGCAGACGAAAAGCAGTCCAGGCCTCTTTCAACGGTCCGAGGCGTTGCGTTTACCCACAATCCTCCTCTCTCTTCTTCTCTGTCTAGCAGCAGAGCAATGCATTCTGGGAGAGACGAAGCGATGAAGAAGAGGAGATCTGGCTTCTCTTTTTCCCGGAGCGATCCGGGAACGCAGAGGTTCTCTCCTGCTAGTTGGTGTGCAGCGCAGCCCCCCCCCTCCCCCCTCCAGAGTCCACTCAGCCTGAATGCCGACTACAGGAAACCGGCTCTGGATCACGTAGCTCATCTATTTACCCGACCTTGGCTGAGTTACATTTTTCCCTTTCGATTTGTTTTCACTTTAACCTCGTGGTCGCTGAATTATTGGGGAGAAGAAGATAAAAAAGTGTGTTCCTCGCCGGCCGGGTGGAGCTGCATCCTCTCGGCTCACGACGAAGGCAACAGAAGCTCTTCATCGCCTTCGGGCTAGAGCGCTCTCCAGGTTATGGATTCCTTTCCCAACTTCCTGACCTTGTCCGGGTCCAGGTGAGCGCAGATGCCCGGCAGGCAGGGCTGCCTTTGCCCGGCTGTGCGGAGGCGCCGGCTGCCCCGCTGAGGGCGTGGGCGAGGAGTGTGAGGAGGAGGAGGAGGAGGAAGAGGAGGAAGGGAGGACATTCCTTGGCCTCAGGTGAAACCGGGCACAGTGCCGCAGTGCCGGACGCACACAGTGCAGGAATATATAAACACACTGAGCCGCAAGCTGTGCCTGCTGGCACACACACACACACACACACACACACACACACACACTCAGGCATGCATATGCACAAAGAGCTGCTCGGGTTTACATAAAATGAGATCCTCAACACAGCTGAATGTAAACAAATGTGTGCAGTACTTCCTGTGCACAGGTGTGTACTTCCTGTGCACAGGTGCGTACTTCCTGTGCACAGGAAGTACTTCCTGTTTAGCCCATAAGCACGACGACCAGGGCCCGGGCTCTAAAGAAGAGAGCGGAGCCGTGGATCAGGCCTGCCAACGCCCCCCCTCCCTGCAGGACCATCCTGCCCTCACACAAACCCACTTGGCTGCAAAGCACAAAAGGAAGTGGGAAGACCGTGGCAGGATTCCCAAAGCGGACACAAGATGCACCACTAATACATTTCGCTGATTAAAACACGAGGATGAGGAGAGAAAACACAGATGAAGCTGCTCATCGACGTCTCGCCTCGAGAAAGAAGAAGAAGAGCGTTCAATACTTTGTCAAAAACACAAAATACAGAGCGGAGCATCTGAAACACCAGCTGGAAGGAGATGAAGGAGATCAATAGCTTTATATTAACAATGAATCAAAACACTGCTTGTGGGCCCTCACAGAGGCCGGAGAACCATGGAGAACCACGGAGAACCATGCTCATAGATTTAGTTTCACAGTCGCTGCTTTCAACCTATGAGCTCCGTGCTGCTGACCACGCCCACGCTTTGCAAACAGCTGACAGACGAGTGAATATATATATATATATATATATATATATATATATATATATTATTTTCCATAAGTATTCTAAAGGTCAGTCACAGTGCTATGAGCGTTTGTTGTGGTTATCATGTCTGACATCACTGAATATGAGAAGTGGACGCAGTCGTTGAAGCCTCGAGTTTGACAATTTCACCGTCGCCATCTTGGATTTTTGCAACCAGTGAACAGGAAGTTGGACTGTGGATCAGCTTCCTACCTCCAACCTGTCAATCAATCAATCAGGCCTGTAGCTAACGTTTAGCTCTGTGAACAATTAGTTGACTTTTTAACAAAGGTTTAAAAGGTTAAAACTATATATTTCTTTAAAGAATCAGATGATGTTTAAAATCAGAACAAGCTGCTTCGCCATATTCAGCCCGCGGGCCGGTTCAGAGAACGGCTGCTGACGGGCACGATGCCCACGCAGACCGGCACGCCGACACCAACCCACCCGCCTGCAGAGACGGAGGAGAACACGGCTTCCCCTCCAGAGGCGGGAGGCTCGGCGCCGGCTGGCTCCGGGTCGGCGCCGCTAGGCAGCCGGCGGGGCCGAGCCGGCCCGAGCCGCCGGGGGGAGGAAGGCTTGACGCCGATGATCACGACCCGTCATCACCGTGACCGATGGTATCGTGCACTCTTATCTTCCCGGGTACAAACGCGGATCAGGAACGAGAGGCCCGCCGCCTGCGACCCGATCCCCAGCTGCACGCCGGCTCTCTTGATGACAATGACCTCCTCGACTCCGACGCCTGTTTTTTTCTGGGGGAGCCTTCGGGAAGGCGCCTTTTCTGACAGGCCGCCGCGGCGCCTCGTTTGGTGAAAGACAATTCCAATCAGCGCTTCATTCAGATAGCGCCATTCAGAAAAACAGGAACAATGGAAGAACTGAAGTCTATCATGTTCTGCCATGTTGAACAACCTTTGGGCTAATTGTTCCCAATTAGGTGGCTGACACAAAGGGAGGCTGACAAGCTCGCAGGTGCCTGTCTGGCTGCCTCTCGGAGGGCTGAATCCGAGCTACGCTAGCTTTGTTAGCGGCTCAGGGCGAGTGTCTGCACATCAAACCAGGAGGCTGAGAGCGAAAGAAAAGAGAAGTGGTGTGATTTGTATTGGAATAAAAAGAGAGGAGGGGGAGGAGGAGGAGGAGGAGGAGGAGGAGGAGGAGGAGGGGGCGGCGAGGACTTTTTTCTTACTTTCTGTTTTATTTTTCGTCTTCTTTTCCAAAACATGTTGATGGAGCCGAGTGAATTATTCAGGGAGCCAGACTCGCTGGGCTGCAGCTGTAACGCCGCTTCAGGGCTCGGAGAGGGTTGTGGGGGGTTTCAGACCAGAAGTGAGAAGCTGGACCGAAAAGCTCCGCTGGACTTTATACAGGAAGTCCACTGACTTTTAATGATCATGGTCTGTAAAGCATGCAGTCATCGTGTTAAAAGTCACTCTGTTTGGGTTCATGGCAATTTGATTGAACATATTTAGCAATTAACAATTAGGAAGGAAACCAGATTCTGACACCAGGACCTTCACAAGACCGGTTCAACTGATCTGAGGGCCTTTGAGGGCCTTTTGAGGGCCTTTGGAGCCCTTTTCAGGGTCTGGCAGCTTTTCTTAATAATACTTGTCTGAATTAGAAAGTAAAGAAGCCTTGCTTATTGGGTCCAGTATATTTACTGTGAAAATACTTGTTCATCATACCGTGCTTTTGTACTGGAGACAAAGGGAATCAGCTGATCGGATGATCGGATGATCAGACCTTTCTACGAGTGCAGTAATCAGACCTGCTCCTAAAACTTTAAAGACGGATAAAAGTTGTCGTATGTATTTTCAAACGTGAGGCGGTTTTTCCACGAAACGTGCAGAATCTGTTCTAAAAAGGACCCGAACACTTTCGTCCTTCATCCTTCGCGTCTTTGTCTTTCAGGGACAGATAACAGTCAAGAACAGGATATTGAATACCGCCGTTTAAAAACTCTCTCCGCTACAGATTTCCATCTCCGGATTTGAATATTGACTCGACGTGATGAGACCTTCCCCTTGGATCTGCTCGGTAGACACAAACCGGTGCCATCCATCACCGACGGCGAGCGAGGGAAACGCGGTCCGACACCTAAATGATTCCCGCCCGATCCCCCCATATTTCACGGGGAGGCGCTCTGATATGAGTGTTGACATTTAGATGAACATTCTCAAATACGGGAGGGTCTAACTCGATCAATGCAAAAAATGTCCCCAAAAAACAGGAGGTCCTCCTCTCTCCACACACACACACACACACACACACACACACACACACACACACACACAGGGATGTGCATCTCGCCGTTCATCCGTCACCGCCATGAACTCCCGGTGACCCGGCCCCCGTAATGACGCCTCGTCTGCCACCAAAACGCCGCTTTCGTCCCGGACGGGCGGCGAACACGCGGCACGCCGGCGTTCCCAGAGACGTGTGACGGCGGCCGAGACAGGAACACGGAGATAGGAATAAAACGCTTCCCACGTTGGGCAAATCCCCCCCCCCTCCCTCCTCCACCTGCAACAAAAATCCCAAATGTTTCATCCCAAAAGGTGCTTGATCTACGAGGCCATCGCGGAGCGTTATTCCCACTCCGCTCGTGACAACTTCCTCATTTATTTTCCCAAAAGAGCGACTATCACAGGAAGTGATGAAATCTCCCGACGGTGTGGAGGACTGGAGGCGCCGGAGGGGATTGACAGCCAAGTAAGTCATTGCAACCCAGATTGTAAACTTCCAGAATACACAACTACCTTCAAATGTTTGACTTCGGGATCGAGATCAGATCTCCGCGCCGCGTTTCTGTCATTTGTGAATGTGTTGCGTGGTAATTGGTCCTCCAACCCGTCAGCTTCCTGTAGATAACCTGTTTCTAAAATATCAGCAGAGCTTCACTATGAAATTCAAACGCAAGATATACTTCAGGTAAGGCTTTTTATTATTAGTTGTTGTTGTTGTTGTTGTTTGTAGCCAAGTGTAACACTTTAAATGAGGCAGGTCAGACTGCACATGTGCACACACACACACCTCAGTGAGGATGTTAATAATGAACAATTTGACTGATGCTACTTGATGGAGTGTAAACGTGGTCAGGAAAATGGGCAGCAAGTGCATTTTATGTTTAAAAACAACAACACACTGTGAAAGTGTGTTTGTGGGGCAAAGAAACAATAAAATATAATTTCCACGTGTTTTTTTGCAGATTGAGTTAATAGTACACATGTACTCATGTGTTAATGGCTTCTATGCATACAGAAACTCATGAAATGCCTTTTAATTGAATTACAAACTAAAAAAAACTACAGCGATCACGTGCACGACATTCCTGCTGCACACGTGAACAAATAATAATAAATAATAATAATAAACAGGAAAACTCTGCTGTGTCTGGACTAAGCATTCAGAGCACGGATCCTAAATACACCATGTCACTGCAGGAATATCTCACCCGGCCTCACCCCGGACAGGAGACAGCATTACTGAGACACACACACACACACACACACACACCCACACACATCAGTGGGCAGCATATCACCCCCGCTGTGGCCTCCCGCCTGCTTATGAGAATGTGTCGCCTCTCGTGGCTCCCGGAGCAGATAGCAGGAGGCCGGACCCGAGTGTTTAACTCGGCTCCGGCGAATGGCTGCAGGTCACACACACACACACACACACACACACACACACACACACACACACACACACACACACACACACACACACACACACACACACACACACAGGGGCTGCCAGGTGGCTTTTATTTGACTTTAATGTGGAGAAATATTAGATTTCTTCCCGGCCAGGCTAAATCCCTCCCCTGGGCCTCCAGATAGCCGTCCACTGAAGACGGGTCAATAAGAGCCCTGATGCCAAATCTCCTTAAACTCGCTCTTTATTCATGAATATGTGCTGAAACAATCTTTTGGGGGTATTAGGGAGTTTGCTGGCCTCTCCTAATCCACTTTAGTTAACGCTTTGGACGTTTCAACACGCTCACTACTTTAAGCCGAGAGGAGGATCAGCTTCACTTGTATTTCTGAGGTAATCATCGGCGTGTTGAAGGTGGAGGCATCACCTTCTGCAGGTGTGATTACTGCAAACACGTGAGAGCGTGATTGGTCAGATGCATCTGAAGAAGATATTATTATTTAATAGTATTCAGTTTCATGCAAAAGTTAAAACATTTTACTGGTTTTTGAGTCTCTCATTCACTCCAAGTCTGTTTTCAAAATAAAGCATTGCTCATATTGCAATTGTCTTCATATATTTATTTATATAATAAAAGTCTGGTCCGGTTTCCAGCTGTTGGGTTAAAATTGATTGTGAACTAGCAGCAGAGACTCAGCTTGAAGGGTTTGAGCCCGTCTTCCCTTTGTTAGATCCACCGGAGTCAGAACCAGATAGTAAAGAGTCTTAACGTCAGAATAAAGCACCTATCACCACTTTGTTATCTATATGTTGCAGGCTAAAGACTCTGTGCACCGATTACTGACATTACATCCAACATGAGGTCTTAAGATGCTGGAGGAACCGGCCAATAGTCCTGGAGCCTCACACTGACTGACAACGGGGGTCCTGGTGAGTCCTGGTGAGTCCGCTCTGTGTGGCGCCACACAAGGAGACGTCACATTTAGCTTGTCGACCAACAAGCTAGCTAGCGGGGCTGCTAACCGTCGCTGAGCCAACAATCGGTCTTCATTAGAGAGGAAACACCGGGAGAACTGACTGACTGACAGCAGAAATCACATTTCAGTGACGCTTTAGCTTCAGCGTCGTTTAGCTAATCGGTTTAAGAGGCCGCTAAGTGCGCGCTCGTCTACGCGGCTGTTTTTCAGGGAACGAAGCTCCGGTGAGTCCCCGGTACACGGAATGGGTAGAAATAAACTGTGTGGAGATCGTGTAGCAGCCACAGAGCCAGCTGTGGTCCTGAGGAGGTGGAGGAGACCAAACCTGAGCTGTTGTGCTCTACATGACCAGCTAGCGTCCGGTTAGCTTCTGCTTGGTGCAAGTATTGTGTCTTTTTCTAAATGCACTTTCAACGTAAGTTTACTCTGTGAGGTTTAGGCCACAAAAGGAACGGTTATGTTTAGGGAAAGACCACGTGAATGGTTTGCATCCCGTACTAAATACAGAATATCTCCTCAACCACAAGGGTTATTTGAATCATGTCAAAAGGTATAGATAAAAGGACTAGATATTTGTTAATGATATATAGTTTATTGTTTAATGATAGAACACAGGAAGGAAAAGAAAACCAAAAACGTCCAGAATGTATTTCCTATTTTTAACTTTTTAATGCATATCATCAAATTGTTTTCTACTATAAAATATCACAATGTATTAACAGTAACTCTGCAAAGTTTGACTTTGATTAATTGAATTTAAATATTTTTAGTAATTAATTTAGTGCACATTTCGTGTACCGTAGGTTTAGGTCCACTGAGAGCCAAAATGCCCTAACTTTCTTCCTGGACCTTGAACGCCTCTCGTTCCACAACAGAGGGGCTCTCCTCAAGCAGACGCACCAAAACACACCAAGCAAGTATCGTTTCATCCATAATTCATATTTCAGTTGTTTGGCTGCAGTGTGGTTGATATCTTTGTCTCACAGTGGATTTGACGTGTTGGTGGATTCCGTGGGTCGTATACTTTCCAGAAAGGTGCCAATCATGTGTGGCATCAAGCTATGGACATGAACATGTATATATTCATAACTCACTTTCGAGTCCTTCGAGTCATATTTAGTCATAGTCATATGTTCCTGCTTTGCTGGGACACGGTTACAATGTTGCAGTTTTCACGGGTTCCGTTGTTTAAAGACTACAGAGATGAGACTCAGTTGCCCCTCCCCCAAAACACAAGCAGCATTAATTAAGAGGGACCATATGCACCGCATGTAAGTGTGTGTGTGTGTGTGTGTGTGTGTGCTGATATAAGTGTTTGTGTGTGGGCGGGGTGTACATATGGTATGGGTCTGGATCGCTCCCAAAAATTACACATAAAACACACACTCATACCTTCACACACACACACACACACACACACACACACACACACACACACACACACACACACACACACATACCTTCACACACACACATACCTACACACACACAGAGACGTCTTAAAGCCTAATGATTGTACCTTTGAGTCTGAAGCTCCGCCCAGTTATCTCCCCCTCTCTCCTTTCTCTCTCTCCCTCCCACTCTCTATCTCCCTCCCTCCCTCTCTCTCTGGCACGAGCCAGCTCTCCACATCCTTCCTCGTGTTTTACACTCGTAATAAAATGCTTCATCCCGCTCCCCCCCTCCCCCTCCACACGTTCCCCTAATGAGATAAATTAGCGCCTCGCAACAGATGCATGGAATATACACTAATGGCCACCATCTGTCACTCATCTCCGGGAGACGGAGTGAGAACGCCGCGCTAAATCCGATCACAAGCCGCTGGCAGGGCCCGCCGCGAGGAGGAGGAGGAGGAGGGAGGAAGAGAGGGAGACAAAGAGGGAGAGAGGGGGAGGCAGTGTGGAGGTTTCAGGCGCAGCAGTAAGTGGTGGAGAGGCGTCGGCGCTGCAGACCTGCTGGTGATTCAGAGCGTGGAAGGGGTTCGCTCAGCTCCCTCCGGCCGCCGGTACCATTGAGTTTGTTTATATCTCCGAATCGAGTTCTTTGTAACTTAACTTTCATGATGTGAGAACGCGGGCCGGCCGGGACGGTTCTGTGTTTCTATTTATGTTTATTTACTTTTCTGGGGATTTTTTTTGTTATTTCTTCCCTGATACTCTTTTGTGTGGTTTGTCCTTCAGGGCCACCGTACTTTACAACACTTCCATCGGACCACTTCTTGTACACGCCGTGGCTTAAAAATGGGAAACGGCAGATTGTGTAACATGAAATATGTCTTTTTATATTTTAAACGCCCACCAAACGAGGGTGTGATGATCGAAGCTTCTTCTCCTTCAGTTTCTCTTTAATTATCTCTTCGATTTCCTCACCCTCGATACTAAAAATCCTTGAACACATAAAAAACGGGCGACAGCTTTAAAACACTTTGAGCTCGTGATGAGAATCTGAGACGAGTGGCTCCGCCTCCTCGCCGTGAGGTCACCGCTCAGAGCTGATTGGACCAACAACTGGAAGCTGGAGACACTCTGTATTCCGACAGGTGAGTTTTTTAATTTTTTATTTTGGGGATGTCTCGTTATGTAGACGTCTGCTCTCAGGAGTTTATCTCACAAAAGGACGGCGACTCGAGGTGAAGTGTGTAAATATGCGTGTGCACAACATCACACTGTAATCAATCAAAACAACCAGCAAAGCAAAAACATCTCCAGACATAAATATGGGTTCATCGGAGCCTTTAAATAATGCACGGGAACGCTGTGAGAGCGCGGCTCGCCGGGAGCGCCGCACTTCAGTTCAATGTCAGAACGAGCGCCGAGGAAATTGTGTGCGCGGGAAGACTTAAGCACCTCTGGAGGGGCTGAAGTAGCCGTATGAATGGCACCGTTTATGCATAAGGTACAAAAAGAAAAATCAAACGGGAAAAAAAAAGAGCCTCGACGTCAACTCTCCCTCTGGGATCCATCACAGATATTCTAATGGAGCGTCCCCTCGACGGCGTGACAGCCGCTGGAGGCCGTGTACCTGCGCAGAGGGGAAGTCTGCTTCCCCCGATAGGGAACGCCGCCGCGACACTTCCTCTGTGCAAAGCCAGCGATCCATTCGGAGTGTGATGGACGCCGGCCGGAGGCGAACGCGGCGGGAAACAATGAGAACGAAACGGGCGACGAATCTGTGGGAGATTAATCACTATTTGCATGAAACATTTGTTTAAACTGGTCTACATGGTTCATACGCTCATGGAAAACCTGGAAAAGTCATGGAATTTTAAAATGGTTATTTCCAGGCCTGGAAAAGTCCTTGAAAAACTAAAATCCCCAAAGTTTAGTAAAAGTCATGTAAATGTTATATTCATGTGTTCATGTGGTTCATTTACGCTGAGTTTGAAATAATGAATATGCTTTTAAAAGAAAGACTCAAAATATAAGCAGGCATACGCTGAGTATATCTATAAATGTTTATTCTTTTAATCAAACTATTGTCTCTCATTCATTTGTGTCCTTTAAGGAATACTGTATGCTTTGGAATCCTCATTGTTAGTTTAAATACTACATTTTAGCACTTTTTCATGGACACACCCAGATTTCACTAAATGTTTGGTCATGGAAATTTGGTTTAAAGTCCTGGAAAAGTTATGGAAAGGTTATGAAAATCCATTGGTTAAAAAAAACTAATGTCAACAAGTGGAAATGAATTACTCGTTGCAAGAGAAGACAGACACTAAAAGAAGATCGAGCAACGTAAGCGTCCTAAAATCACAAAATAATGGGAACGTCGGGACACAGCGTGAGTTTAATCCTAAATAAATTAAATTAGATATTCATGTATTTAAAGTTAAAACGACTCGGCTCAGGACAGAACCGCTGATCCCGATAAAGTCCCGATCCAGCGATCATCCCGCATCAACATTTCTACTGAAGGCTTCACATAAAAACTAACTGGCTTCATAAAAAGAGCGCCGAACACGACCAACCTCTCGTTAAAAAAAAAAAAAAGCACTGATGAAATTCTCAGACAAAACTATAAATGGCATCTGTAGAGAGAGAGAGGGATAAAGTGGTGCCCTTTATAGAGCGGCGCTGGGCGGCTTTAGTGGGTTTACGGGGCGGTGCGTAAACCTGTGACTCACATGTGAGGGTCGTGACCTCTGCAGCCTCCAGCTGAACGTTCCCGCCGCGCACCCGGACCGCTGTCCGATCGATCCCTGAGCCGAGGCCACGGACACAGGTAGAGTCTACAAGTCCTCCTGAGCCTCAGGGGCGTCCAGCTGCTTTAACAGAGGCGTAAACAGGTCGCTTCCCAGGGTTCATACCTCATGGAAAACCTGGAACAGTCATGGAATTAAATCCTTTAAGGAATACTGTATGCTTTGGAATCCTCATTGTTAGTTTAAATACTACATTTTATCACTTTTTCATGGACACACCCAGATTTCACTAAATGTTTGCTCATGGGAATTTGGTTTAAAGTCCTGGAAAAGTCCTGGAAAAGTCATGGCAATTTGGATTAAAGACATGGACATGGTCTTCTGGTGCAGCAGCATCACGGCAGCTGACAGGAGGAGACTGGACAAACTGGTAAAGAAGGCCAGCAGCGTGCTGGGGTGTCCTCTGGATACTGTGGAGGTGGTGGGAGACAGGAGGATGATGGCCAAGCTCTCATCCCTGATGAACCACGCCTCCCAGCCCATGCAGGACACCCTGGCAGCTCTGCACAGCTCCTTCAGCCACCGGCTGATTCACCCCCGGTGTGTGAAGGAGAGGTACCGCAAGTCCTTCCTCCCTGCTGCTGTCAGGCTGCACAACAAGCTGACCTCCCAGTAGCCCACAAACATTCTGGACTCTCAATACTTGAACACTTTATCACTCTGGTCACTTTAATCCATCCTGGTGCAATATTTTGTAATATTTCTGTAATTTGTATATTCAATATTCTACTGTACATTCAATTTATTCTTTACTGTTTATTTTATTATGTTTATTACTGTTTATTTATATTACTTGATTCCTTTTATCTTTACGTACTGAGCAATGCTGCTGTAATCCTGTAATTTCCCCACTGCGGGACTAATAAAGGTTTATCTTATCTTATCTTATCTTATGGAAAAATCATGGAAAAGTCAGGAAAATTTGGTTTAAAGTCCTGGAAAAGTCCTGGATCCATTGGTCAACATGTGTGTGAACCCAGTCCTGCAGCTCTGTTAGTGAGCAGAGCTTCCTGACCAATCACATCGTCTCGTCTGATTGGTCGCTGAATAGCTGGCTGTAATTGGTCGGTCTCTCTCTCGGCTGCTGGCCCTTTAAGTCCTGAGATGGCGTGATGAAGGGCGATGAAGATGTACGACCTTGAACTATAACTTGAACTTTATCTGCCTCTCCGTCTCCTTCCTGTCTTTCTTTCACTCCATCGCTCTCGGCCTCTTTCACACGGACCCGGCCGAAAGAGAGGGAGACAGAAAAAGAGGGAGAGAGAAAAAGAGAGAGGGAGAGATTAAGATAGAGACAGGGATAGAGATATAAAAAGAGAAAAATAGAAAGAAAGAAACAGAGATATAGAGGAACAGAGAGAGAGAGAGACAGGGATAGAGATTGAAAAATAGAGAGAAATAAAGAGAGAAAGGTAGAAAGAAACAGAGAAAGAGAGAGAGAAACAGAAAAAGAGAGAGAGAGCACGGGGAAAGACAATGAAAGGAGAGTCTGAGGGGGAAGATGTGAAAAACACTCCAAGAAGCTTTGATTCCGTATTCAGCGCTGAACTCAATCTTCCTGTTGGATTCAGATTTAAAAATTCATACAGTGATCAAAAAATGTTCGTCAAAGCGAGACTTCCAGAACGGAGGCTTTCAGCCTCTCCTTTGAGGACGAGCAAGGAGAGGATGAAGAGGGGGAGGATGAAGAGGAGGAGGGACGGAGGTCAAGAGTTGCACCGAAATAACAACGAGAGAAAAACTTCTAAAATAAATTAACAAAGAAAAGATTTAATTCCACCAAAATCATATTTTATGATTCAAATAGACCGTGAAGCAGCGGGTGCTTTAGGGCGGGGCTACCAGGTGATTGACAGGTCGACGCTATGGCGTCGCTACCTCAACATTCATAATGCGCTCACTTCCTGTTCACTGGTTGCATAAAAAAACCAAGATGGCGGACTCTGAGCTTCAAAACATCGGGAATGAATTCAGGAAGTCACGGCTCAGCTGTTCTCAGATTTTGGGATCTGAGTCTTAAAATAAATATGAAATATTGATCTGAAATCTGACAGCAAACAACGAGACGTCAACAACAACAAACCAACATCTTCTGAAGGAGCAGCCATACGCATCACCAACCGCCATCAAACACACGTTTCTTTATGTGTGAAACAAAGATGGCCGCTACTCAAGGTGGTTACCAACGGCAACAAGGAATTCCACAGGAATGCTGTTACTCCAGCGAACACGATTTAAATAAATAACTTATCGCCATCAAGCAGTTTAAATCCACTGGGTTACAATGCACGGTTACCCAGTGCATTGTGGGTAACCGTCCCCTCTCAGATAACCTCTCAGAGCATCAGGAGCCTCTTGGAGGTTCAGAGGCCGAGCGATAAGAGGCCGAGTCCTCAGACCCGACCAGCTGATGACAGCAGAGCACTCGTGTGTGTTCACACACACGAGTGTGTACACGCACACATGTGTGCGGGCGGCGCCGTACGGTACGAAGCTAAAAGACGAGCGGCGAGACGAGGAACCGTGGATGCTGGCTGCAGTACGATCTGTGGAGGAGTCACTCAGCTGACAGCCGTCAGAGTCCTGGAGAGGAGCTGAGCCACTGTGGTCAAACACACACACACAGAGACACACACTCACACACACACACACACACACACACACACACACTCACTCCATCGGCGCCGGGGAAGCTCAAACAGACAGATGGGCTAATTCGTGGCTCGCTGTGTGTTACGAAACATTATCTCTGTGTCAGAGAAATCAAAATAACATTCTTTTGGGTGTAAACGGCGAGCGAGGCTCTGCCAACACGGAAAAAACATGGCCGCCGCCGAGGGTACATGGAAGGAGAAGGAGGAGGAGAAGAAGAAAAAGAAGCAGAAGAAGCAGGAGAATAAGAAGAAGAGGAAGAAGAAGCAGGGATGATGGAGTCATCCCGGGTGAACAGAGGTGTTTTCCTGCCAGCGACCAAATGAAGCCATCGAATCAATTCCAAGAGTCTGCAGGCAGCGATGCATTGTGGGAACTGCCCCCCCCCCCCCCCCCCCCGGCTCTTGAGCATGCGGGCTCACTGCTCTCCGGATGTTTTGTTGTCAAAGACCTGCAGAGTGATGGGGTCCCACCCCGCTGAGAGCCGCCGCCCAGATTAGACAGATCCTCACACTGGACGAGTGGTGAGATTTATCACTGTCACCGGCTGCCAATCTCTCTCTCTCTCTCTCTCCCTCTCTCTCTCTCTCTCTCTCCCTCCCTCTCTCCCTCTCTCTCTCTCCCTCCCTCTCTCGCCCACCTGCACAGTTTGTGGTGGTCTCTCATTTGGATCCATGTTGTCATGCTTTACATAGTGAGAGCTCAGCCTCAAATGCTCACTGTGTGCACAGGAACTATTTTTAAGGGGGTGGAGGTGATTTGTGCTGGTTTGTGTGTGTGTGTGTGTGTGTGTGTGTGTGTGTGTGTGAGCAAGTGATGAATCTGGATAACAGCTCTGTGACAGGTGGGAATATAGTCCCCGATCCTTGTATCGTTCACCTAAACAAAAAAAACAAAAAAACGGACTTTTACCGTAATTTTTAATAAAATAAATGCACGCCTCTCATGCTTTAAAAGATCCGCTCTGCCAATATCAGAGGGGTTTTGTGTAATCATAACACACGTGTAGTCACGAGAACACAAAAGAGGAGCATCGTATCTCCACGTCTATCGATGGCTCTTCAGAGCCGGCTGATAACCGCCGAGCAGCACCAGACTCCTGCTGGAAAACACTTGATTTAAGCCCCGTGTGCAGCTGTGTGTTAATATGCATGTGTGTGCAAACTGGATGCCAGAGAGGCATCGACACACACACACACACACACACACACACACACACACCCTTCCTTTAGTGAGCTGAGAGGCCTCGTTTCTCAGCCAGCAGATTTTGATCCCTTTCGAAGCGCTTGCTGGAATTAGCATGGGGAGGAGAGCGCTGAAAGGTGCTCTGGCCTTAACTCAATCTCTCTCTCCCCCTCCCTCCCTCCCCCCCTCCCCCTCTTCCTCAGGTAAAAGTAATGGATTGCAGCTGGCTCTGGCCCCCGCCGCGTCACGCCTGCTCGCCGGCCGGCGGCAGGGCGGCGCTGCCGGCTCTGTTGTTCAGCGTCCGCTCCTCCACAGTCACGCTCGCTAACTCCGAGGCCAGCTGTCCGAGCACACCGGGCCTCGAGGACGGCGCCGCCGCCTTAACCGAGAGGTGACGCCCCCCCTCCACGCTCCTTAACAGATTGCCACCTCGGGGGCCGGCGGATCTGAATACCAATGGATTCCCGACTGCAGCCGCGGCCGAGGTGGAATCAGAGCGACATCCCATTATAACAAACAATGAACCAGGCAGAACTTCCTCACCTCGTCTCACCAACTTTTCTGTTTCCTTGAGGGGAGACTCGTAAAGAAAAGCTCACATGGAGAAGAAGAATAAACTAGAGCTGCAACAATGTATCATTACGCTTCTTTTTGGATCCACTAATTTCTAAATCTATGAAATATCCAAAAGTGTGATGAAAATACCTTTTTCACGAGCTCTGCAAGGTCAATTCGACATTTTCAAACGCGTCTTTCTTTTGTGTGACCGACAGTTCAAACCCCAGATGTGTTCAGTTTGAGATCCAATGAAACGCAGACGAGCCGAGAGCGATTCCGTCCGCTGCGTGTGCATCGTGAAAGGGGTCGCGACCTCTCGGACCACGGCTCCTGCAGCTTTCTGTTCTGGCCCTCTTTTACTTTTGGCCCAGAACAGACGTCCAGACATTCAAATCCACAGAAGGTGGTGGTGATTGGCTATGTGTGCCTTTGCCTTGGCAACTGTTGCAGCTGGCTAACCGGCGTGCGACGTGACGGCGTCGGTGTCCAGCGGGTAGTGCCGCCATGCCCGCCGCTCCGTTTTAATAAAGACAACAACGAAGCATGTGAACCATATGAAGCAAAGATCAGTAGAATAGAGACACGTATACGTCTCTGTTGTCGACCTGTCAATCACCTTGTAGCCCCGCCCCTAAAGCGTCTGCTTTATGGTCTGTCTCTAAATGAGCATAATTTACTAAATGAACATCATGCTGTATTGAAGAAGACTTGAGATCTAGAAGAAACTAGAGATTGAGATATAAACTCATGTTTACAATGTTTACTGAGGGAATACATCAAGAGAGAAGTAGAGTCATTTATATAGACTTCTATACAACCAGAGGAGTCGCCCCCTGGTGGTCAGGAGAGAGAATGCAGCTTTAACACATGAAGCATAGACTTCTATACAACCAGAGGAGTCGCCCCCTAGGTCAGGAGAGAGAATGCAGCTTTAACACATGAAGCATAGACTTCTATACAACCAGAGGAGTCGCCCCCTGGTGGTCAGGAGAGAGAATGCAGCTTTAACACGTGAAGCATAGACTTCTATACAACCAGAGGAGTCACCCCCTGGTGGTCAGGAGAGAGAATGCAGCTTCAACACATGAAGCATAGACTTCTATACAACCAGAGGAGTCGCCCCCTGGTGGTCAGGAGAGAGAATGCAGCTTTAACACATAAAGCATAGACTTCTATACAACCAGAGGAGTCTCCCCCTGGTGGTCAGGAGAGAGAATGCAGCTTTAACACATGAAGCATAGACTTCTATACAACCAGAGGAGTCGCCCCCTAGGTCATGAGAGAGAATGCAGCTTTAACACATGAAGCATAGACTTCTATACAACCAGGGGAGTCGCCCCCTGGTGGTCAGTAGAGAGAATGCAGCTTTAACACATGAAGCATAGACTTCTATACAACCAGAGGAGTCCCCCCCTGGTGGTCAGGAGAGAGAATGCAGCTTCAACACATGAAGCATAGACTTCTATACCACCAGAGGAGTCGCCCCCTGGTGGTCAGGAGAGAGAATACTGGACTAATATTCATCAGATTGTGCTCTAAAACAGTTCTAATGCTGGATATGATGTCTGTTGCAGTAAAAACAAAAACCAACTGAATCACTTAACACGCTTTCAAACCCACATCCCTCCACAGACGGTATCTTTAACATAAACGCGAGGTCGTCGCCGTGCAATCATCCCGGCAGTCGCTCGGCCGGCGCTCCCGCTGCAGCGTTGATGGGATGTAAATGTCGGAGTAAGTACATGTGCAGCGGGACGAGCGAGTCGGAGCGAATGTTGACGCACAATCAGCACAGGAGTCGCTCACTGAACTGACAGCTGTCTGCGGATCCTGGTGGGAGAAGCTGAGCCACTGCGCTTAATGAATGTGTGCTGCCATCGGCTCAGAATCTCAACCAGACGAGCACACACACACACACACACACACACACACACACACACACACACACACACACACACACACACCAGCATGAAGTGTACTGCAACATTAGCAAAAATATAATGGTTTTGGCATCGATAAAAAGTCTGTCTCTGAGCACCAGGGTCCCTTTAGAAAACCTCTAATTTTACTGCAGCGGGGTCTGGGTCTGTCCACGGTGGACTAGTCTCTGCTGGATCTGGGTCTAGTCCACGGTGGACTGGTCTCTGGAGTCTTAGCTGAAGGAGGTTCTGGTGAACCTGCATGATGTCATCTGGTTTCACCAGAATCCTATAGTCTATAGAGGACCAGGACTAGACTGAGGTCTATAGATGACCAGAACTACACTGAGGTCTACAGAGGACCAGGACTACACTGAGACTGTTTCAGGACTAGTATTCCTAGTAGTCATATTAAACTGTAGGAGCAACCATCACTCATGTGACTTCATGGTGGCGTTCCACACGTCTGAGCCCACATTACATCCGCCTGAGAAGAAGCCCTAAACGACTTAACATCTCAAGGGGAACCGGGTCTGGGACTCTGCCAGCGCCACCAGAACAGACAGAAAGCCGACCGGAGCTGAACGACAGGGTGTATTGTACAGCAGCCAACCCCCGAGTCACGCAGAGAGATGTTTGTCCTTTACCAGACGTGGGAATGTTTCCTGCTCCTGCACAGCGGAGCGAGGAACGCTGCATTCAAATAGTCTCACAGCTGGAGAGCAAACAGCCGGCAGGACAAACTGCTTTGGACCAGAAGAGCTGGAATCAGGCTCCGGCTGCAGCGCTCATCAAGAGAAAGTTTCAAGATTTACATTTGAATAAACAGACTGGATCAGGATGTGTGTGCTGAGGCGTTACCACCTGGTGTTTCAGCTCGTGTTCCCCCGCCGGCACGCCTGCCTCCGGCATCTCTACGGCTCGATGCGGCGCTCCTAAACTCGGCCGACGTTTTTTTATTTCTTTAAACCACCTCGGTCGAGTTTCAAAGCGAGCTGAGCCGATACTTGATGAGACAAAACACCGGAGAGAACTGGCACAGAGGACATCCTGCACGAGCCTGACTTCAAAAAAATATTATGTTAAATTACAAAAATAAACATATATACAAAATAAATATATATTTTAAATTAACAAGAAAATATAAAGAAAAAAAATTCAAATGTAAAACATTTTTTTAATAAGAAATTATTATTTTTAAATTAAAATATATATTTATTTAAATAATACAAAAAAAGTTGTATTAAATTTTTTTAATTTAAAAATATTATTTAAATATATATTTCATTAATATAAAAATATTAATGAAGGACAGCAAATAGAAGAAAAAGTGCTCCCCGAAATAAATAGTGCAGTGTTGCATTAGTGATATTTAAATGTGTATGTGTTACAGTCAGAACCAGACAACGCTGCAGCCATCAGCAGGCATCTGTTTTAGAGACGATGGCAAAGTAAATAAAGTTGTTGGAAAGAGAGATGAACATCACCAATGAATGTACCGACTGGATCTGAAACTAAAACAGGGAATATGTGGAGTATCGGGAGGTGAAGTATCCCGACGTCCCATTTCCTCTATTGGGCTGATGTATAAGTATCCTAATGACTCGTGATATGAGGCGCTGCAAAGTTAGCGCTGCGCTGCGGGCCGCATGCAGCATGCAGCATGCAGCATGCTGCATGCTGCATTCGATAAATCCCAAAGTCAGAGACGGGAGACGAGCAGCCTCTGAAGCCGGCGACGTCTCCGCTCACTTAAGGTGACAAACAAAAAGCTCAGTCCATTAGAAACGTACCGCCGCATTAACAAATGCTTCCGTACGTTTCCTCCGTGCCGCTGCAGTTGCCCGCCGAGCCCAAATGGATGCGAGGAGCTGCGTCTCCGTCCACGCCGCCTGCTCGCTGCCAGACGAATTAAAGCGCAGTGTGCAGTAATGGCAAAAGTGAAAACAGTCTCCATTAAATCTGATAATAAGCTGTGTGATATAAAAACTGGGCTCGGGAAAAACAACAACATAATAAAAAAAAAAAAGCTGCGACACGTGTGTCGTTCCAACAAGACGAATCCGTTCAGGTCCACCCAAGCTGTTTTTAATGGGACTTCCGGAAGCGAACGCAATATGCATTAGAAACCGACAGGAAGAGCCCTGAACTGGGACATTAGTGGGTTTAGATGTTTCCTAGGCAATAAACCAAATGCATCATCTCGTAAACAACAGGAAGTGAGTTCCACATCCAGAAAAACATCCAGCGAGGCGCTTTAATCGCCGTCTCTTTAATTGCAGGCCTGTTACAATGTTACATAAAAACAAACCCACATGCATATTTCCCGGGAAGATGCAGGTGTGGAGTCTGTGGAGAGGCCGGCGTGCCGTGAACTCCTCCATCTGGAAGTGCAGCGCTGCAGCTTCCACTCACGGCACACGGTCATTCCCCCCTGTCATTTATTTTTTTCACTTTTAATTTTTTTTACATTTGCCCGATACGCAGGCGGCCATGACAGTCATCCCAGAATGTCATCTCAGCGAACAATTAACAGAGCAGCGAAAAAAATAAATGTGGGGTCAGATATAATTAACATATGTGCTGCTCAGCTATAATTGCTCAAGTCTAAAGCAAGTAATTAAATCATCCAATGTGAGCCGCGCAGACAATGACTGACTGGCTCTTTTTTTATTTATATATACTTTTTTCCGCCAAATCTGCAAGTGCGGTGCCCGGAAGAGCTGGTTTGCCTTTGCTCCCGTCCGTCACGCCCCCCTCCCCTGGGAACGCTGGGAACGCTGGGAACGCCGCAAAGCGTTGTAAGGGTTCGGGCGGGAGTAGCTAGGTGTGGGGGGGTGGGGGTCTCGCTCCCATGAGCCAGCAGAGATCCTTCATCTCCGTTCTTTGATTCTCGGGAATCACAGAAGTCCGCTCGCTCGCTTAAGGTGCTCCTAATTGACGGCGTCGGAGATCCGCTCATTATGGTGCGTGCATCGGGGGGGCGACCTGTCACAGGCGAGGAGGCGGGGCCGGGAAAGGGAGTATTATCAGTCTATATTTCACACGGTGTCAGCGGGGACCGGCCCCCCGTTTCGTCCTCTGGGTGTCATTTATTAAACGGAGGGATGAAAGGGATGGTTAAGGAACGTGGGCCGGACCGGGATTACACATTGTTCCTGGGAGCAAAATTGCATTTGAACCTTGCATTAAAAAAATCCAGCCTTATTATACTCACAGCTATACACACACACACACACACACACACACACACACAGTGACAGGTTTCTGCACAAATCACTGAGTTAACTGTCAACAGCATTTTTAGCAATGAACGTTAATTTGCCACAAATCTGTGAATTGGTTTCCTTTGTTTTCGCACAAATATTTAAATGTTTTCTGTGCAAAACCGTTTGTCACCTTTGATTGTTACGTCTCACGCCTAAACAGTGTAAGATCACACGATTAAGAGATCACACGAAAATCCATCTCGTCGGGGCTTCAAGTGATAGCACGGACCAATCAGCGCCCTGGGAGGAGCTACTGGCAGCTGAAGGCGGGGCTAGCGGTTAGCGGCTGGACATGGAGCGGCGCTAGTTTGTTTAATGGAAACAAAGATAGCGGCTTCTGACGAGGTCAGCCTCGACGCTGTAGCAGAATCGGAGTATTTCTCTGGGGCAAGAGTTTGATTGACAGACGTTTCGTCCAATCGCCTGCCGAGTATCTTTTGCCCTTTTCCAAACCGTAGTTTCGTGGGAGGCCAAAGAGGAATCTACCATTTCAGCTCTTTTTAAGACATTTCCTCCAAATTAAACCCCAGAATACGTTGTTTCTGGGTAATGGACGCCATCGACCATCGACCAGAATCTCACTTCTCACGAGCGCTGGAGGGTTTTCAAATGCAGGTAAACATGTCGATGTTGGACAACGAATAAGAAGCAAGAACAATAAAGCAAAAAGAGTCTTTTGGATGTATTTATATGCAGTATTTACTTGTTTCTCCAGTGATTGTGCAAACAGTGTTTCCACACTGAAGGGTTGCTCTGCTCTCCTCTGGGATGGAGAAGCTTCGGCCTTTCAGCCCAAACCCTGAACTCTAAATACTAAATACACCAATAAAGAAAATGTGTGGAAAACTGATGTCTGAGCTCCCACCACCGTTTGCATCCCAAATAAATCCATTTGGAAGCTTCTGTGCAGCACCGGGGAGGAAACATGACACCGGGCACCAGCGCCGGCCTCGTCGCCTCGACTATTTCATGACGACGCACAAATGTTGTCTGCCGTGTCGGGTTGTGGAGTGAGCCGACACACACAGACACACACAGACACACACACACAGCCCATTCATGCATTTGTGGAAGTGGGCCGTCTGCAGCAGACCAGTGTGTCTCTGGACCGCGAGGGGAGACCGGATCACCCGAGGGAAACCCACACAGGCAGGAGGGGGCGGGGCCAGCGGGGCCCGGAGGATTTGTTTCTGTCAAATGAAGGAAGGCGGCGGCAACGTTTGACATTACGTTCTCAGCGGACCGCGGATGAGGTCAGGAAGCGGCGTAACGTCCTTTCTCTTCCTTCCTTTCATCCAAAAGGTAGAAGCGCGTCTCGTAATAAACCAACAGATTCAAAACACTCTGCCAGCGCTCTGTTCTTGACATTTAAAACCATATAAAAATGAAACTGGGTCCCAATTAGAGCCTGCGGGGAAGCATGCGGCCCCCTCTTGGTTCTCTAAGTAACTGGCTGGTTTAAACAGCCCCCCCCCCCCCCCTCCACCAATGCCTTAACGCTTGACCTTCTCATTCCGTGAGCGGCGCTGAAAGCCACCTCGGATCAAAAGCTATTTGATGGCCTGCGAGGACGGGGATGTAAAAAACAAGGGACAAAAAGGGAAGCGTAATCACACAGCGCTTAACTGCAGGGGGGGGGGCTTGCACTTAAATGTTCTCAGTAAAGAAACATGACATTAACCACCGGGTATTAATGTAAATCACGGGAGCGGAAGGCGCTAATAGCCACTTTAGGACAGACGATCATTATTGAGGCGATCGTCGGCGGATTGACGCGCCGCTGATTAAAGTCTTAGAGGAAGTGGGATAATGTGAGCGGGCTGACAACCGGCACGCCGGTGCTGCAGCCGGCGAGGACGCCGTGCTATATTTAAACCGGGACGTCGGGGGGCGGCTCACCTGTTGAGGAGCGTTCATCTCAACAGGGGGAGCAAAGGTCAGCGTCCTCGCCGGAGCTGTGATTGGCAGGCGGCCGAGTAACCGATGGAGTCTGCTGACAGCGTGTCCGGCTGATAGGATCACACGGGGAGGCCCGGCCTATCAGGGCCCTTAGCCCTGATAGGCCGGGGAGCCAAGGACTCGTATGAAAGGACAACAATAACACAACATTATGAGATGGAACATTTTTGCGACGACCCGCGTTTCCAGGGGGAAATTTGAAAGAAAAGCAATTTCACATTAAACTACCCGACACAATGCAGGAGGAGGGGGGGAGGGGGAGTGTGTGTGTGTGTGTGTGTGTGTGTGTGTGTGTGTGTGTGTGTGTGTGTGTGTTCAGGAGCTTCCTAACAGCCGTTGGCCAACCGGAGTGAGGCGCACACTTCCCCTCCGAGTTGAAAGGCGGTGGATGAGCTTCCAGAGACTCACACTCTGCTGCGCACACATCACGGGATGTTCAAATATTCCTCTCCCGCTCCGATCAGATTAATGAGGAAACCGACGACGACTCGGTGTGTGTGTGTGCGTGTGTGTGTGTGTGTGTGTGTGTGTGTGTGTGTGTGTGCACGAGAACCCTCGTTCCAAACGTCCAACATGTCACTTTATTCTTTCCCCTTCAAATGATGCTAAAAAAACTTAAAAAAAACTCTCTCCGTCTTTAATTAAAAGACGACGTCTCCCGGTCGTATATTTCCCAGGATTCCTTGCTGCAGGCAGTCCGAGCGAGTGAAAGTCACAGAGGAGATAAGACAGGAAGTGGAGGACTTGTCTATTAAACTGATTACGACCAGCAACGCGGCCTCGAAACTAACCGCCGCCTGGAGGCGGAGCCAAAGACCGGCGCGGTGAGCTCGCCCTCCTTCTTCCTTTCTTTTTTTTATTTCCCCGACTCGACAGCCTTCATTCGGCCACTCGCCTCCCGGTTCTTTACGAGCGGCTCCCGCTGCAGAACCTCGCCCCGGCACAATAAATCAAGCGGCGATGCCGAGGCCTCTTTAGTGCGTCGCTGTTGTTTCATAGTTTTCTTCTTCTTCTTTTATGTTGCCAACATCTTTGTTGCTAAGCAGTCGTTGCTGTGGTGATTTTGCACTGCACTTCCCAGAGATCACAAGTCAGGCCGAGGGCGGCCGCGCGGTGATGTCTTCCTTTGGATGCCGCGAACGGGAACGCTGCACATGCACGTGCATCCAAGAATTCCTAAACGTCTCTTTAGGGAAGCAGCACAATGGAGGAGTTGCAGTATTTATACGTTTGCAGGACAAACTTTCGCTTTCCGAGGCGACGTTCCCAGAGAAAAGGAACGTTTCAGTTCAGGTTTTTCCCTCATTGTTTACTCACAAAGAAGGAATTCCTGCACTTCTGCAGACTTGAAGCTCGTGCATCAACACTTCCACTTAACTGGACGTTCCCCATCAGCGCTGAACTCTTTAAAGCTTCATCTTTACACACCAGGAGAAAACAATTCCCGGGTTATGGATTCCACGGCGTGACGACAGCGCCGTAGCTCGCTCGTCTTATCTGGAAGACGAAGTTCCCTTCATCGCTTCCCTGGCCGCAGATCCTCCGGCATCACCGGGAGCCGGTCCGGCGGAAGCCCCGCCCCCTCGCCAGTCTATAGACTCAGACGCGTCACTGTCGCCCTCGCTGAGTAATTACAGCGATTAATGCGCGGCCGCGGCTCGCCTCGGGCGGCGGGCACTCCATCAGGACGCGCTCTGTAATGGATGGAAGTACATTCTTAATAGAGAATCCATAGTGTCTAAACCTGGGAGAGGGAAAAAACAAACAAGACGGACTTTACCCACAATCCTCTGGGGCCAGATCATTTACCAGTCTCGGGAAACCAGAGGAGGGAAAGCGGTCAGATTATTTTGCCCTTGTCGCCGCGCTCGCGGCCGACCTCTAAAGAATAAATAAATAAATAAATAAATAAGCGGACGACAAAGATCATATCGCGACACCAATACTCGCCTTTCACAAATTGATTCAGCCACCCGGAACTCACTCCCATCTCAATGAGGTGGCAGGATGCTGGCGGCATATATCACTGTCACACAAGCACCCTCTAGTGAAATGTGATTTTTATCTTTATGAGCCCCCCCTCCCCTCTTTCTCCCCCCCTCTCCCCCCCCTCCCCCCACAGCATGCAGCGGGTCGTGATAAGTGATGAGGAATAAAGGGGACGGCGTGTTGCGCTAATACAGGTGCTCTCGACACATATGGGCGCTATCACACGGGGAGGACGACATTGTTGTAGTACTGTGGGGGGGAGGGGAGGGGGGGATGGGGGGGGGCTCGTAGATCACCAGCGTGTGGGTGGGAGTTGTCAGCAGCAGCCAGCGCCTCGGCTGCAAAGCACAACATAGTTTATGGCACACAAACCTCCAGACGTAAGCGTGAATCGTGGCCCAGGCAACAATGAGGGAAAAGAGCACTAAAAATAGATGATAAGCTTCTTCTTCTCTTTTTTTTTTACGCTCGGCCTAGAAACAATTTGCTCCTTTTGATATTTTCACGCGTTCAAACTGTGGGAGAGAAGAAAAGGGAAAGGAATAGTGTCTGCCTGCTGATGGTGGGGATGGGGGGTCGGCTGGGGGGGCTGCATGGTGGAGATGGGAGGCCTGGGCCTGCATGGTGGAGATGGGGGGTACAGCTAGGAGGCCTAGGCCTGCATGGAGAAGATGGGGGGTACAGCTAGGAGGCCTGGGTCTGCATGGTGGAGATGGAGGGTACATCTGGGACCCCCCTACCCCCCAGGCTGCACCCTGTGCTGCTCGTCTTCCTTCCCAACGACACCCTCTGTTACAGTTAATTACAGCTGAGTGCATCACAGCTCGGTTACCTGCGTCCGCTGCCTCCCAGGTGGGTATTTTTACTGCCTCGGCTTCACTGCTGAAAGTTTCTACCTTCTTTTATTGCTATTCTGCCGGGTCTGCGGGCGGCGCCGCGTTCAGGCAGACAGAGCTGTAAAAACAGAAGGGATTTAAGGATTCAGATTGGTGGAGGGTAACCTAATCTTCCGTAATTGGGGGGAATGGTTCTCATTTATATCAGCCTGATTTGGAAAAGCGAGCTCATCGGCAGGCTGCTCTCATCCCAGTCATCTCACTCGCGGTGATTCATTTTCAGGGATGCCGGAGGGGGGAGGGGGGAGGAGGGGGGAGGGAGGTCGGGCGACTAGGAACACACGCGTTACGCCGCATCATCATTAATCAGAGAGCAGCGCTCGCTCTGCAGGTCGCTGGAATCAACACACACAACGTAAACGCTGCGCGCACATCCCTCATGCGCCGGGCGCCGCGTGCCCGAGCCGCCGAGCCGCGAGGAACGACACGTTCCGGGCTGCGTGGACTCAAAATGGAACCGGAATGGAAATCCTCTGCCAGGCGGAGCGCTCGCGCCTCGCCAGATGCTTAGTTCTGAAATTTGCCTAATTGCCACGCTCAGATCAATCCCTTTTACTCTGCCAAACGAATCTGCCAAAGTGTGTGTTGCGAGCGGGTTTTTTTGTTGGCCCAATATGCTTCTTTTTTCTCTCTCTCTCCCTCCCTCTCTCTCTCTCTCTAAAAAGATTTGTGTGTTTTCTCGTGACTCGGTGACATATCCACACAGCCGGGTGCGTGTCCATCCCGCTGACCTGCATGCCCATTAGCCACGGCGTTGCAGTGAGGGTACGGGGCCTATCCATCTCAGCCCACACACACACACACACACACACACACACACACACACACACACGCAGCGTACACCCACTCTTCATATGGCTCAGACACATGCCGTAGGCGGATTAAATGTGGCCCTTTGATCAAAGGGCAGCGTGTGGGAATGGACACTGACTTACTGACCTCCACACACACACACACACACACACACACGCACACGCACGCACACGCACGCACACGCACGCACGCGCACGCGCACACACACACACACACACACACACAGGGGTTGAATGAAACAAAACAAAGGCATTGTTGTGCAGACAGTGTGCTCGCTGCATCCTGACATCCCATCGTCACGAGAGACGACCGTGACATTAAAAAGAAAAAGTCCCAAAATACCAAAATAAGAGCCGACAGGAGAGAACAGGCTCCTGGTCGTGTGTGTGTGTGTGTGTGTAAAAAAAAAGAGAAAGAAAGAAAGAAAGAAAGTGAGGGATGAATCAGAAGTTTAGTCAGCGGAGGGGAGCTGGGCTCCGGCTGTCTGATGAGCTCGTCAACAACATCCTGTCGTCCCCGAACACAAACTATCAAGACCCGCCCCCTTCACCCCCTGAGCCAGTCCTGCATCCTGCAAGAGAAACCCCTCCGAAGGCAGAGCGGGCAGCTCGCTCCCAGTAGCACCAGTAACAGCACCAGTAGCACCAGTAACAGCACCAGTAGCACCAGTAACAGCACCAGTAACAGCACCAGTAGCACCAGTAACAGCACCAGTAGCACCAGTAACAGCACCAGTAACACCAGTAACAGCACCAGTAGCACCAGTAACAGCACCAGTAGCACCAGTAGCACCAGTAACAGCACCAGTAGCACCAGTAGCACCAGTAGCACCAGTAACAGCACCAGTAGCACCAGTAACAGCACCAGTAGCACCAGTAGCACCAGTAACAGCACCAGTAGCACCAGTAACAGCACCAGTAACACCAGTAACAGCACCAGTAGCACCAGTAACAGCACCAGTAACACCAGTAACAGCACCAGTAGCACCAGTAACAGCACCAGTAGCACCAGTAACAGCACCAGTAGCACCAGTAACAGCACCAGTAGCACCAGTAGCACCAGTAACAGCACCAGTAGCACCAGTAACAGCACCAGTAGCACCAGTAGCACCAGTAACAGCACCAGTAGCACCAGTAGCACCAGTAACAGCACCAGTAGCACCAGTAACAGCACCAGTAGCACCAGTAACAGCACCAGTAGCACCAGTAACAGCACCAGTAGCACCAGTAGCACCAGTAACAGCACCAGTAGCACCAGTAGCACCAGTAACAGCACCAGTAGCACCAGTAACAGCACCACTACAAGCACTAGTAGCACCAGCATCAGCACCAGTACCAGTAGCACCAGTAGCATCAGCACCAGCAGCCCCAGCAGCATCCATCTCTCCCCCCTTGTCTCTCCCTCCGCTCCCCTGTTCCCCTTCTTTATTTCCCACCTCCCCCCCTCCTCCGTCTCTCTATTTCCGTACATCCTCGCTCCTCTTCCCGTCTCCACTTCTCTTTCTCTCTCTCCATGTTTCCCGCGCTGCATGTGGCGCGGCGGATGAAAACATGAAAGAGGGCGAAGAACGAAAGAGAGAAAGAGGGAGAGAGAGAAAGAGAGAAAGAGGGAGAGAGAGAAAGAGAGAAAGAGGGAGAGAGACTGAACCGACGGCAGGAATTAGCATGAGAATACTCACAGCGTGTTGTTGTTGAAGGGGATCGGGAGCGCGGCACCGGAGCTCCGTCAGATACAACCTGCACACCAGATTGAGACGGGAAAAAAGAAAACTAGGCTGTGAGAGCGGCAAAGAGGAGGAGGAAGAGGAGGAGGAGGGGGGAGGAGGAGAGAAGAGCAGGACGAGGAGGAGGAGGAGGAAGAGGAGGAGGAGGGAGCAGAGCATCCAATGCAACGCACCAACAGGAGCCCAAATAAAGAAATGAAGGATTCCTCGATGGAATGTGTGCGTGTGTGTGTGTGCGCGCGCGCATGTGTGTGCATGTGTGTGTGTGTTTGGGCAGTGGTGGTGCTTGTGTGTTGTTTATGAGGGCTGAGGTTGTCTTTGGGAAATATAAAACACACACGCGCACACACACACACGCACACACACACACACACACACACACACACACACACACACACACGCACACACACACACACACACACACACAAGCGGGGTTGCACTTGGGTTCGCAATCACATCTGACAGGTCTGATCTGCGGTCCACCTCCCTCCTTATCGCTACCTCACTCTACAGGGGAGCTATCGCCCTCATCGCTGTACGTTACGAAGGGAGGGAGGGAGGGGGGGAGGGAGGGGGGAGGGAGAGGACCGTCGGATCTCCCGCCCGCCCACGCACCCACCCCCCCCCCCCCTCCCTCCCCCTCTCCACCTCGAATGTACAGAGAAAGAGAACGCTTCAATTGAATGAAAGCAATCCCAGTGGCATTGAGGCAATTATAGAGGCTGCTGGCATTGTTTTCTGCTTCTTTTTTTATTATTCTTCCTCCCTGTCCTGCCCTCCTCTTTCTCGTTCCCTCTCTCTCCCTCTCTCTCTCTCTCTCTCGCTCCAGACATATGCCACTATTAATGTGGCTTCTGTCCCTTCAGCTGGTCAGATCACTCCTCGGCCCACGTAGACGCCTCCTTCCCTCACCTCTCGACACCTTTCTCCCCCCTCCCTCCCCCCCTCACCCCGCTCACCCCCACACACCAATAAAAAACCCAAATAAAACTCCACCTTGCACCCGGCTGACAGCAGCATTCACCTGCAGCCTCAGGAGGAGGAGCAGCGTGTTAACCCTGCGGTGTTATCGCTGTTTTGAGGAACTTTTAATAAGCGTCTCTCTGCTGCATCCCCTCCCTTCAAGAAAATCAAGCAGTACATATATCACCAAAGAAAGAGCTGCGAGTCAAACACCTTGGCCTCTAATCAGCAGCCCCCCCTTCCCCCCTCCTCCCTCCTCCCCCGCACATTGCATCCCTCCAGCCACTACTGCACTTTATCTCCCCTCAATTAACATCTTCTGAACGAGCCTCCATTATCTTAACCAGGCAGAGCAGAGGGGGTCCTCCTCCTCCGAGGAGGCGCCGGGCGGGACGGCTGAGCCGAGGACGGAGGCCTCCGGCCGGCGGCCTGATTACAGCCGGGCGTGACCGACCGCAGGCGGAGGAGCTGCAGCCAGCGGCGTGCGGCCCGGAGGCCTCTCTTTGTGGGATTATCTGCCAGAAAACAGGCGACAACGTCGTCTAAATCTCCTTTGACGGCTCGCCGCGGTTTGATCGCGGCCGCTTTCAGCCTTCTGTACGCCGGTGTCACCGCATCTGAGTTCATCGTATCTCAGTAAATCACTTTGTGTGAAGGGGAGGCCGGGGAGGGGGGGGGGAGGGGGGGGGGGCACCTCGCTGGAGCTCAAGGATCCCCATAAAACACAGAAGTGATGCTGACAAACATCAAGGTGTTCATAACCACGTTCCTGAATACAGACCTCTCTCCTGACCACCAGGGGGCGACTCCTCTGGTTGTATAGAAGTCTATGCTTCATGTGTTAAAGCTGCATTCTCTCTCCTGACCACCAGGGGGCGATAATAATAATAATAATATATATCCGCTTTGTGTAATGCCGCCTGTTCCCTGGTGCATCTGTTTGGTTGCCCCCGATGAAGCCATCAAACCACCATTAAGCCATTGCCGCCCTCTTTGTCCTCATTCCTGTACACCCCCTCCCCCCTCCCCTCACCCCCCGCCTACTGGCTCTTGCCAGACTATTAAGCGTACTCGATGCCTGTTGGGTTAACCGGTCACGCTTGGCTGTGGCTCTCTTTATTGTCTGGACGCTCTGAAAAGGGCACGAGGATAAAACTCCATCAGCCGGACAAACGACCAACCCGGTCCCCCCCCCCCGCCCATGGACGCCGGCCACCACGACCTACCCAGCTCCGCGGGGCCTCTGCTGCCCCGTTAAAGCACCAGCTCACGGGGGCCGACCCTCGGAGCTGAAAGCTTCCCCTCTCAGTCACGACTCGGGGAATAGCAGCTCAAGGAGCTAACGTATTGACTGAGATCAGGTAGAGCGCCGGGCGGCGTGGGGAAGTGATTAAGAAGGCAGACCAGTGATCAGCGGGTGACGGGGGTCAATCCCCTGTTGGGCCGTCGGCAGCGGCCTCGGGCTACCGGCACTTAGCCCGACACGGCAGACACACACTCCACCGTGAGAGGGGGACGAAATGTCACATCCAACTTCACCCTCCGCCAAGGTTCAAAGGGAGGAGATGACAGCGAACGCTTTGGTTATTAAAAAATTCATATCGTAATGAAACAGCCGCGCGCCATCTTCACACATCCCCCTCCAGCAAGAGCGGTGCTCCTTTTTTTTTTTTTCATGGGATCCATCAAGGGAGGGCCACAATTAAGTGACTAATTTGATTAGGAGATAATGCGAGTCCCACTTAATGGAAAGGACGGACTTCACAACACCGGCAGATTAGTTTGGTGGATGCCGGCTTATTAATTAAGACAGCGCCGCGTGTCCATGTTCAGTCAGAACGCACAGATGCGGTTTTAATGGGTCAGAGTGTGGAAGTAAGACGGATGGAAAACTGGGAATGACCGTGACATGTTTCCATTAAACCGGCAATAACGTCTTTTAAAATAAAAAAAGAGGATCCATTCATAATGTGAGATCCTTGTTGTGAAAGCATGCCACAGTACTTCCTGTCTCGAGGTACTTCCTGTCTCGAGGTACTTCCTGTCTCGAGGTACTTCCTGTCTAGAGGTACTTCCTGTCTAGAGATACTTCCTATCTAGAGGTACTTCCTGTCTAGAGGTACTTCCTGTCTAGAGGTACTTCCTGTCTCGAGGTACTTCCTGTCTCGAGGTACTTCCTGTCTTGAGGTACTTCCTGTCTAGAGGTACTTCCTGTCTAAAGGTACTTCCTGTCTAGAGGTACTTCCTGTCTAGAGGTACTTCCTGTCTAGAGTTTCGCACCATAGCAACAGCGAGTTACGCCTCCCGCTTGCCGTCATCCAGCTTCCCGTCTCCAGTAATCCCTCCAGAGCTGCTTTTTCATTTATGATTTCATCTGCATGCAGACACTTCAACTTGTGCAAAAGATTTGATACAAACAGACAATGAATAATTTATTGATAAACTCGCTTAATGTTTGAGCGATAAGCAAATAAAAGGGCAGCGATCTTCCCCCTGTGGGCTCTGATCGGGCTTTAAGGCGCAACACATGGAGGCTGCAGGCGTCTTTTCTCCAGCGTTCCCTCTTTTCCTGAAGTCCAGCAGATTCAGTTTGCAGTTTATAGTCCTGCAGCACTCCGGACTTCCATTTCTGCGTCCCCGCGGGGGAAAAGAGGAAAACCCCCACAAAGCAGAGAGGCGTGAGCGATCACTGTATTTGCAGCGTTCCTTTAGTTTGTGCTCGCCGTCTGGCTGCCGTGTTCCAGCCGCGGTGCTCCGTCATTCCCGACGCACCGAGCGCTCCCAAGCGCTCTATTTACGGCGGCGGAGTCCCTGCTGCGCAGCGGGAAGGGTGTAATCTCCCAGCGGCATTCTGGGTGGTGAATCCAGCCGGAGTCGCCTGCGCATACCAATGGCCTGAGGAGTTATGATGTTCAGAGGAAGGGGAATAACTGGGAAGAGGCGAGTGGGAAGCCCCCAGTGGAGACGTTCCCGTCAACCCGCCGGTGTTACCGCTCTGCCGCCGGCCTCTGTGCAGCCACACTGCGCCGGATTCAATCAAGCAGCCGCGTGCTTGGAAGTGGGAGAAGGTGAGGAAGATGAGGAAGATGAGGGTTAAACTGCTGCGAGACTTATTGTCTTTGGATTCACACGGAATGGGAAAACTCTCCCGAGGAGCCACGCGGCGCAAGGTGCTGGTGACTTCCCTCGTGTGTGTGTGTGTGTGTGTGTGTGTGTCTCATTGGTATGTGTGGCGCGATGGGGGCCTTGGCTCTCCTCTGATTACGATGTCTGCTGAGAGCCGGGGCCGGCACAGGGTGAGAGCCAAGCCGGCGAGGCTGAGCCAGGGGAGGATTCGGGCGCCCGTGTCCTCTCACCGGGGATCCCCCACATCATTTAACGCCTCATGCAGATCGCTGCCTGTGGCAACGCGGCCCCCCGGGCCCGGGAAGTAATGTACCGAGCCGTGGCAGGAGTGATTTATTAAAATAACACACCCTGATGAGAGGGAGGAGACGGGGCTCTCTGCAGCTCGTTTATGTTTATTTATATATATATATATATACACACACACACACACACACACACACACACACACACACACATATATATATGTACATATGCTGCCGAGGCAGGAAACAGAATGGTGTAGGCGGCGGTGGAGAGAGAAAGCGGACGGCCGCGACCCAAATTGCGCCGCAGTCCCGGCTGTCACTGCTTATTTATTTACCTGGTTCCATGCGGGTCGGGCCTCGCAGTAAATTGATCCTCCTGCCGCGGCTTTGCCGTGTTGAACAAGAGCAAAGCCGCGGTAAGTGCCGGTGAAAAGGCCGGTGATTGTGTTTGCGGCGCCCCGGGTCCGCCGCCCGCCGCCGCCCCTCTATCTCCCCCGGACAGGCGGGGATTAGAGGCTGGGAGGGAGGCGCTGAATGACCCTCTGGAGGGGGACAGTCGCTTGGTTACGGGGCCTCACACACACACACACACACACACACACACACACACACACACACACTACGTACTACAGCAGGAGGGTGCAAACACGAGCGGCTGGATCTGCTGAAACTAAATGGGATGCAGCAGTAAACGGGGAGACGTCGGTAAAACGAGGCAGAAATGGAGCTCGAGTGAAGCGGGAATCTGGGATTTCCTCCTTCAGGAATAATAGACGCCTGAATAAATAAGTGTAAACTCAAATCCCCGAGAAGCTGCAGCATAAATCTCCCAGCCGGCTCCATCTGATCCAGCGAGCCCCCAAGAGGACGTTCCTGTGCCCCCCATCCCCCATAACCCCCCCAGAGCAGGACTCATTCCCATAAAGGAGCCCCACTCCAGATCCATGAACTGATTACGATGCCGGGCAGCTTCCGGATCTCACACACCTCATCACACGGATCCTGGTGGTCGGGGGCCACGAGCTGAATAACTCCCGGTTACCGTATCCAAACTGCAAGTGGCTCAAACCACATCCAGTCAGATCAGACAGGGAACGAGCCGGAGGCAGAGCGGGCTGAAGAACACGAGTTCGAGTTCCTTCTCAGAACGGCAATTTAGTAAATAATGCAGCAGCATTTAAACAAAGGCGGCTTTATAGGAGACGAAGTGAAGGGAGAGGAGGCCAGGAGGCAAGGAGGCAAGGAGGCGGGTAAGTGAGGAGGCGAGAGACGAGGAGGTGAGGAGGCGACCTCGAACTTCTCTGTCAAAAGACGAAATAACAATGGGTTACCATAGCAATCCACATAACTAAGTAGTTTATCCACGTTTTCTTTTTTTAACTCTTTTCCACAAAAGAAAGACGGCGAGCAGAAGAAGACAGAACGAGGGATTCTTCTCTTCTCGGGGCTCGAACCCCCGCTCCCTCTGGCCCACCTGTGCAGGCATCGGGCCCGCGGTCTGCCGGGCTCCTCTGGCTCTGTGAAGCCGCCTGAACCTCTTCCTGCGTGACCGCCCTCCTTCATCTGTTCCCTTTGAAGACCTCCTGGGACTAAGCCCCGCCCCCTTCAGAGGAGGCCGTCTTCAGAAGCCTGTCGACTCTGCTGCCCTCACCTTGGCTCCTAAGGACAAGCGGGGAGTTCTCAAAAGATCAAGCAGCGGGAATTTTGTTTACGGAGGAACGCGGACGGCACGGGAACGCCGGAGTGCATGTGAATATACTGATATATATATATATATATATATATATATATATGAATATATATATATATATTATACGCATCATATATGTAATGCTGGAATGCCTTTCATGACAAAAGCTGAAGGGAACACTTTTCCTCAAACACTTAAATGTCTTTGACCTGCAAGTCTTCCTCAGCGGCGTTCCTAAACCGAGGAATGCTTTTCAGAACCGCTTGTCATCAAGTAACTGCTTCAGAAACATGAAGAACGCAGCATTTATGTGACATTCCTTCAGCGTACGTTTCTAAAGCCAACAGGAATGCTTAAATAAAACGTGTCACCCGGTGAACAATTGGAGAAATTCACTTGCATCACAGATCAAAGGTTTGCCGGTTCAGGAATGCTTTTTACAACCCGTGAATGTTCCTCAAAGCTTTTCTCAATATGTTTCAAAATGCAACGGCTAAAATGTACTTTATTTGGACTTTTTGGGTAAAGCTAAAAACTAGGTAAACCTTTGCATTGGACTTTTATTTTGAAAAGAAAAGTAACGAGCGGAAACCCTATTTCTCCTCTGAAAATGTACATTTATTTTGAAAAGACACTGCATTTAATGAGCAGAAACTAAACTTGTTAGTTTATTTTGAAAAGACACTTCAT